>CAXITT010000951.1:118942-130721 GCA_964033795.1 Lymnaea stagnalis
ACAAAAAAAAAAAAAAAAAAAAGTTAACGGCAAATAATGACATTCTAAATGGCTAGATTTCTTCTGGAAGTCTCGGTCATTCATTGAGAAAATGAACGGGTTGTATGGCGAGGAAGTCGCGCACATCTCATGCCCCGCTAAAATTAAACTTAAGTTATTTTCTTTTTACTTCACTATAAGGTTACAACAAAGATAATAATTGTGTACAACTTCCGTGATTAACGACACATTTTGCACGTGTTTACTTCACAAGCCCAGTGTAGCGTGAATGATACATATTTTATTAACTGGATGGCATGACCTTATTTCGTGCCAGTGTTCTGTATTAGACCTTGAAACCTGGCATTACTCTTCGTCAACAAAGAGTGGAGTCTGCTCGTTATGTTGAAATAACGGCTGGAGCGTGTAGGGAACGGGGCCCCAATCCCCTGAAATGGCCTGCTGCTCAGACAGGACGCAAGGTTGTAATCATGGTCTCTGAACAAATGTGTACAACTTATCTGGAGGGTCGCTCGGTGTATATCTGAAGACGTACATATGGTCTGGCTGTGTCTGGGTGATCCGTCTGCGTGGTCGAAGTTATTATTTTTTTTTTGTATATATTAAACGAATGTATTAAACTAGCTTCTGTGAATTGAACACATCATATGGGATCTGTCGTCAGGCCGTTGTCATCTTCTTAAGGGGCAGCTACGTGGGAGTCTTTTCACTTAACGACTAGTGTGTAGATACTTGGACAGTTTCAACGACGCAGCGTTGCATTTGATGATTAATAAATGCTGAGGATAGAAATGTATCCTTTGAGCGAAATGTTGAAGATTATTAAGAAGTATTTAAATCTTTGGAAAGATTATATTAGTATTTAACCATTCATTTGAATATTTTAGGCCCCCCCCCCCCACCACCAAAAAAAAAAAAAAAACCAGAGGACTCTGTCTTCTAAAAGTGGTCATGGACGCAAGACAGATTTTCTATTTAAAATTATCTCGTGAAGTCATCGTCCACAAACTTAACAAACTGTTTTTTTGCTACTCACTGATACGCTAGAGCCAGAGAGATATTCGTTTCAGTTTTTACCTGCTACCGTAACAAAAGAAAAAGATCAGAAAAATTCATAGGGGTTAATTTTATATCTACCATAATACTGGAGCCTGAAGAAATCTTCGGTTAAAAGAAAAACAACAAAAAAACATTGGCTTGTAATACATTATTTGACTCGGCCAGTTGATTTTTTCCCTCCCCAGAACTCCTCCTTACCCCCCCCCCCCAAAGAAAACCCACCCTAAAAAATCTTCGGTTAAAAAAAAAACAACAAAAAAACATTGGCTTTTAATACATTATTTGACTCCGCCAGTTGATTTTTTCCCCCCCCAGAACTCCTCCTTACCCCCCCCCCCCAAAGAAAACCCATCCTGTGCTCTGCCTGTTGCTCTTTAGAACTGTGGTAGTTGAAATGCGGAGGTTAATAAATATTTAAAGAAAATGTCGAACTTATTTGAAGTGGTTAAAGATGTAGATAACGGCCTGCGTTGGGGTTATGGACTTTGAACAATGACTCCAGCCCGGAGTTCTTGAGATAAATGACTTCAAAAGAGTGGTTTCTCTTGTTTCAGCCGGCCATGAACACAGAAATGATGTCTTCCGTTTGTGAATGTTGCTCTACTGCTACCGAATTGACGTAAATCACATGTAAAAGGAATTAGAGCTTGAATTGTTTTTTTGTCAGTTAATGTATACATAGGAACAATAATTGCCCAAATAGTTATAACGGCTTATTTATTTTGTCTTACCACACAAGTATCTTGAGAAACCCGAGGTCCTATCCCATACGAACAAACCGCGAACAAACATATCGCAAGTTTTTTTTAGAATCGACAATGTTTTACGAATGTGGTCCATCACTAATTACGTCAGAAATGCTTATATTTTAACTAAAACTATAAAACCTCATTGCAAAATGATGTGTGTTTACCCACATCTCCATTCCAAAACTCTTTCGCGCATTAAGGCTTTTTTTTTTTTAAATGTGTATTAAGGTGTGACAAAATTTTAAAAAACCCCACTAATGTATCGTGTAGCCCACTTTTTTTCCCCCTCCAGTGTCAGCAGTCTAGTTATATACCAATCAAAGTGTTAAACGTCGGAAAACACCCAGTTGATGCAAGATATGCTTGGGTGCATAATGAGGGGGGGGGGCACTACGCTTTTACACTTTGTAGTATGATTTCGTTGAAAATTAACTAGTTATAAATATATGACTTTTTAAAAAAATTGTTCACATAATATCTTTTTTTTTGTCCGTGTGACACACGATGCAATAGATCTGTATACACAATTTTCAGATAGTATGCATTTCATTCCGTGTTCAGTGTTTTTTAACTATCCAAGTCTCACCATGTTGATGTTCGTGACTCCTTGCAAACAGTTTGTAAATCAACTCTGGAATCGTGTTCAAATAAGCCGTCGCGGACATACAACACCCATGTGTTTCTTTCTTTCTTTCTCTGCTGAAGTCCATTTTTTGACGGGCAGTAGTTATGTTTACAGTTACCCGGAAGTCTCGCGAGCCAATTGAAGAACGTCAGCCCATCTCCCTGTCTTTCAAGGTTTTAAAGGCCTGCGCCCCATTCAATTAGTTTTGGCAATATCCCCAAACGGACGTTTTCATTACGCAAGGCACGCAACGCTCGGGGTATTTACTGTGGAGATCTTACCATCTGTACTTTTACCATATTTTTTTTCTTGTTTCATTATTTAACAAATTGGATGTCAGCGTTGCGATATATGTCAGCGTTGATTGAACATTCAAATGGAGCTGTAGAACTTAGTTTTGAAAACACCATCGCTAGATTCGCTTGGATATTTCATTGGACCGTTCCTATTAGCCAATAGAGATGGTTTGTTTTTTGTTTGGTGTGGTCCCGACGCACTGACGTATGTATTAGGTGTGGTGTGGTGCATGTGTCGTTGCTATCGTAACACGGCGGTTGCGTGGCTGGGCCCCCTGATTGCAACATGTGCTCTTGAGGGCTATTAACATAGCTTTTGAACTTTAAATGTTAACCGTGTTTACCATTTGGTAACACTCACCATAACTTTTGACCTCACGGCATGCTTTGACAACCCCCCCCCCCCACACACACACAAAAGTATTTGATGACATCAATCCATGTCAGTCAAATAAATTCTCTTTTGCTCCTCCACCTTACCCCACCCCCGGGTCTCTATTTCCACCTCTAAACAAAAGAACACGAGCAGTATTCCATGCTTCTTGCTAACGTTTCAGTCATGGCCTGATTTAGACTTGCTGAGTGAGACACTAACAAAGCCCAGAGCCCCCCCCCCCCATTTTTTTTTTTTTTAAAAAACCGTTTTAAATTAAATCAGCTGGTAAGAGAACAATTTTAAATAAATAGACGGCAGATTGTGAGGCTCTAAGATTTAGCTTAATTAGCGTATACGTAAATACGACTGAGTGAGACACTAACAAAGCCCAGAGCCCCCCCCCCCATTTTTTTTTATTTTAAAAAACCGTTTTAAATTAAATCAGCTGGTAAGAGAACAATTTTAAATAAATAGACGGCAGATTGTGAGGCTCTAAGATTTAGCTTAATTAGCGTATACGTAAATACGGAACTGATTACAGTCCTGCCAATAAGTTCACTAACAGAGGAGGAATATTTAAATGAGATTGATGACCGTGTCCATCCCTCCTGGTTTGTCCAACTATTGACCCTGTGACTCCGTGAGAAGTCATTTCGTGACTTAAAGTTAATTCGACTTGATGACCGAACTCTAACACTAAAATTGACTTCGTGACACGGCCGGAATAGACGCACTGAATCTCTTATGGACATGAGGCGCTGATTGAGACCAGCTGTACTGTTACGCGCCAATATATCTTATACTTATATATGTTGTATTATATGTATAATTAGCGCTTAGGGTCTTAAAACGAAACAACTGTTCATTACAATCGGCACTTTGGCAAAACCAAGTTGGAGTTCCTGGTCTTCGCAGAGCTCAACATTATTTTCTAATTCACCAGCAATCATGTTTTTTTTCTTAGAATTCCCTAAAGGGGATGACTACGAAGCGTCAAATTTCATTTCATTTTTCGTGACTAAGCACATTGGCGATACACAAGTATCGTATCTTGCGAAAAGTCGTGATAGTAATATACTCAGTTTTTATCAAATCTTCATAGGCATTCATAGACATAATAATTAGGGCGTTCTAGGTTCTCGAACTAAGTATATGTAATTATTTTACTCTTTTTTTTTTTATTCGAAACATGGGGAGATACTTATACTTATAATAACTGTAGTACTTTTCATTCTGTGACGTCACTTGTCAACTTACAGATGGGCGCGTTACCCTGTGTTCATAGCCGTATACTAAATTATTTGTTTATTTCTTATTTCCCCCACAGGAAAGCAGTGAGCAGTGTGACGCTACGAAGTGGAGACTCAACAAGTTAGTCCAATTTACAGTTAACACAATTAAGTTGTCAGTCGCATGTGTTCGTGGGAATTCCCATAAGTGACAAATTTGGCTCCATCCACACGGCTGGAAGACGGTAGCGTGATATCGTGACAGTTGTCTCCATGCTGAGGTTGTGGTCGGACGTTGAGGGGTTGATTCGTTTAAATCAGAAACTCTGGACTGGAATACCTAGAGGAAACTTAATTTGTGTGCATCTGTGTCCGGTTTATATTGTGTTGCCCCCCCCCCCTCCCTGCACCAATTAAATATTATAAGTGTCTGAACTGCTTGTTGGTGCATGTGTGAATATGTGCGTGTGTAAAGATGTGCCTGTGTGAATATGTGCGCATGTAAAGATGTGCGTATGTAAAGATGTGCCTGTGTAAATATGTGCGTATGTATAGATGTGCCTGTGTAAATATGTGCGTACGTATAGATGTGCCTGTGTGAATATGTGCGCATGTAAATATGTGCGTATGTAAAGATGTGCCTGTGTAAATATGTGCGTATGTATAGATGTGCCTGTGTAAATATGTGCGTACGTATAGATGTGCCTGTGTAAATATATGCGTATGTAAAGATGTGCCTGTGTGAATATGTGCGTATGTATAGATGTGCCTGTGTAAATATGTGCGTATCTATAGATGTGCCTGTGTGAATGTGTGCGTATGTATAGATGTATATATCTGAGTATGTGCGTATGTATAGATGTGCATGTGTGAATATGTGCGTATGGATAGATGTACATGTGTGAATATGTGCGTATGTATGGATGTGCATGTTAAGATATGTGATGTACATAAGTGTGTCCGCAAGTATGTTTACTTAAATCAGCTATATGTTGTTCTTTTTTCATGTCAGGCACAACTGAGGTCAGCAGCATATCTTCCCAGTACCCTACTACCAGTTCCAACTCATCCAGAAGTGCGGGCACATCCTCAGGGTTCTCCAGCAGCGACACCAGTGTCAGCTACGGCTCTTTAAGCGGACCCCCGCGTTCAGCAAACGTGAACCGCTCGAACCAACTCGGAGACGGCTCGGAAAAATCCGATGGGGAACGACCCCAAGATGACGACGTCATTTCCGGAATCCAGAACTTGACCCTCAGCGAGTCGTCTGATGTCCCGGCAACGGTCACCGAGGAGAAAAGGTGGTCTGACCCAGACAGCGCGTATGACCGCGTGATTGGCCCCGGTGTCGAAATCTCCAGGGCCGGCAGAGCTAATTCAAAGCAAGAGCCGATAGAACCTTTTCGATCATCAGTTTATGCCCAGGAAGATCGTGCATCACTGAGCAAATTTGCGTCTACAAGCCAGGCGTCCAGTGAAGTGAGCGATGACGACGAAGACAAAGAGCAGGAGGAGGCGTCCGACTTTGCGGATCGCGAGGAGACTATAGGTAAAGTGATCTGTGCAGCATTGGTATGTGATAATAGTACATGATGTGCGTGAAATAGATATGTGATGTGTGTGTGTCATGGGCTTATGGTATAGCATTGGGTTTCTATGTGCAAAGAGTATAGGCATGTGCTGTGTGTGGTTATAATTTTAATTCCCCGTAGGTATCTTATATGTGTATTTAAACATTTATTTAAACACATTTGAGCCCAACGTTCATGAATGGAAATTCTTTAAGATTATGTCCTCGTACTTAACAACGCCGAAGGAGAGGACTTTAAATCAAAGCTGTATCCTTTTTTAATAAACAAGTGTATGTGGCCTATAAAAACGAATGGAAATAAATAGAAATGTAAAAAAATTCGAATGCTAAAATTTAAAGTTTTATGGACGCATGATAAAACAAAGAAGAAACCGCATGCATTAGTGGTGTATTAAATCGTGAAATAAAATTCCTTAATTTTTAATACCAGGACTTTGAAATACATACAAGACAGTATAAGTTGAAACACCACAGGGTGTCCTTTAAACACCACAGAATGTCGTTTAAAAACACAATAGAATGTCCTTTAAACACCACAGCTTAAAACACAATAGGGGAACTCTACGAATCATCAGGTTTGTTTTACGCCTTGCAATTTCAGACTTCCCATCACCTGACTTGCCGAGGCTCAGATCTGGCAAAGCACTTACACCTGATGGGGCCCGTCCAGAGTCCGCCGGCGCTTCACCGCCTGAGAGAAGCCAGGCGCAGGGGGGCAGCCAGACCGCCGGGGGTCACGTGGCCGGCAAGGGAGATGAACCTCTAGGGGCCTGCGGCGGCTCGGGTCGACCCAACACTTTTAACGACCTGATTCACATGCAGGTAGGTGGACGTAAATCACTGTCATGGTAAAGTGTGGTAGACATGTTCTGCTCCAAAGTGTGCTGCTGCGGTTGCATACTTCAAAGTATGCTGCTGCAGTTCTTCACTGCACCAAACGCTGCCAACCGACGAATCCTACAGTTAAGTCCACAAAAGATTGATTCACAAGAAGATGAAAAAGAACTCCCGTCAGAGTCTAGGGACCCTCATTTAAACACGATATTTAAAAAAAAAAAATAATTATTATTAAATTATATATATATACACATTTTAGATTCTGAAAAAAGCAACATTGAAGAAAAGTATTATCTGTTAATAACCGGACACATTCGTAGATTCATTAAACAGGCGCACGACAAGCGTTAACACTGAAATGAAAGTCTCTCAAATATTTTTTTTTTAAAGTTTTAGGTTGAAAATGCGTTGTTTTTTTCTAAATTTTATGTTTGCTTTGATGACAACTAGACTTTAGAAACGAGCAGTGACGTAGCTAGGGTTGGTGTCACCCGGTGCGGTGCGGTAAACTCATGGTGTCACCCCCATCACTTCCACGATATATTTCTACTTGTTAAAATAATTCCACGGAATAACGATGACAAGAATATAAATAAGTTGAAGGTGAGGAGGTAAATTTATTTAAGAACTGTAACAGTTATTTTTACATTAAATTGACATTATTTGAAATTTTCCAATCCTGGTCTTCAGAGCTGCAAACCTGTCAATCACTTGATCAAAACCCATATCCTTCATCGTATCACTTGGATTGGTTACATGTGTGGAACATTTACTTGTGATTGGTTATCCTTTGACTTTTTTGACATCTGGTCAATGCGCACTGTGTAAATATGCAATATTTCATTAGGGTGACACCCCCTGAGATGGTGTAACACGGTGCGGTCCGCACCCCCTGCACTTCCCCAGCTACGCCACTGGAAACAAGATACATTGGCGCAACGTGTAGTTTAATTTCTCAACATATCCAATATACCGGCAGCCAGCCCATTTTTCTTTCATCTTTCTTCAGGTGTTCCCTCTATCGCGCGTTTTAAATTTCAGGTTATCTTAGCTAAACTGTATATCTAATTTTATACAGACAGCTGATCAAATCCGTTTGACCAGAAATCGATCAAATCCATTTGACCAGAAATCGATCAAATCCATTTGACCAGAAATCGATCAAATCCATTTGAACAGAAATCGATCAAATTCATGTGACCAGAGATCGATCAACTCCATATGACCAGAAATCGATCAAATCCATTTGACCAGAAATCGATCAAATCCATTTGACCAGAAATCGATCATATCCATTTGACCAGAAATCGTAGCCTTTTAGAGTAATGACATAGAATTTATTAGAATGTATTTCACAGCAACAGTCACACTTATTATTATGGAAACGGAAAATTGAATCCTTGCACAGTTGTCGTTAAAGGATGGCACTAGGTATCCACATGACTGACAAGTTTAAGAGCAGGACGCAAACGGTTGTATCATCGCAAACGGTTGTATCATTGGGTTTGTAGATTCTGATTAGAGTTTATCAGGAGATCCTATAATATGAGATGTTTCAACTCCTAGATGGTTTTAGTGGTTAGAATACAACGGATTGTTTATTGTATCAAATATCATGATTAGTCTTACAACAGATTGTTTATTGTATCAGATATCATGATTAGTCTAACAACAGATTGTTTTTTGTATCATATATCATGATTAGTCTTACAACGGATTTTTTGTTGTATCGGTCTAAAAGATTTGTCCTGGAAATATGCAAGTTCTGTGCGAAATAATGTATAAAGGGAAAACCAGGCGTGATAAAGAATTTCGGAAATTGCGAAACTAGGTGTTTGGAAGCTTGAAATGAAGAACAGGACTATAAAAAAAAGTTTTGGCTAAAAGCCGTCTTCAGTAGACAAAACAAGAAACTTCAAAAAATAAAAAACCCGAGCGTCTCCAGCTCGTCCTATTGACACCGGGTAAAGCACCTGCCTGCTGTTGCTGCTATCCAAAGGCTTAACAAACATGCCGGTGTATTTAAGTACTTAAACATTAGCATTACTGCTGGTATTCGACAGTTTAGAAACGGTGTTAAACTATTCCAACTGTACAATTAAGCAATATTTGAACGCTAAGCGGGGGTCCGCTTAAAGAGCCGTAGCTGACACAGTATGGCTGACTTCCGTTTTAAAATGTAATTCGCTTAACAACAGTGCAACCGTGTGTAGGGTATAATTGCCCCCTCATCCCACTCTTTCCCACCCCAGGCTCTGTTGGGGATGATTTAATGTTATAGTTTTTCACCCCAACCCAATGATCAATGCTAGCACTGTCAGGGTCAAATTAAGCAAAATTTGAACGCTTAGCGGGGGTCCGCTTAAAGAGCCGTAGCTGACTCAGTATGGCTGAATTCCGTTTTAAAATGTAATTCGCTTAACAACAGTGCAACCGTGTGTAGGGTATAATTGCCCCCCCCCCCCACCCTCGTTTTTCTTGTAATTGAAATTAATACAGAAATTAGTTTGTGGCTTTATTTAAAGTGCCCGTTTTCAAGCTTACAATCGCTGCCTTTTAAATCAAAACAACTGCCATCACATCTTTAACCACGTCGTTTCTAAACTTTAATGGTTTTTGTTTAGTGCTGGTGACGTTCTAAGGTTCTAAAAGCCCGAACCCATTAAGGCATCAATTCTCGTTCTGCGGGGAATCCACCGTTTCCTTTTTCGGATTTGGGCAGGGCCAGATGAAATCCAATTTTATTTTGGTGAGACGCCAGCAGGGCCAGCTCGCACATGTATTCCCACTTAACACACTGAAGGCGCTGTCATTGAAAGACCGGATTATCATCCTGTGACCATTGGTCTTCTCTTCCTTTTTCCCCATTAACTTCCTTGAGAAAATTATGTAAAGTACATGATGACATCACTCTTTTATTTCATACCAAAAGCGAACAAACAGAGTTTGAAAAAAACAACAAAAACCATGAAACTACATACCCCGATGTGCATTCGGTGTAGGCTACTCGTGATACCGCTGCCACTTGTCAGCCCTTTCTTCTTCGCCTAATCATTGGTGGCCTTTAAAAAAAAAAATGTATTTATTTGTATGCCTTTGAGTTTTGCAGTATATTTCGCCTTTCTTAAATTTTCGTAAAATTTTGTCAACGCGACATTTTATGTGCGAAAACAACTGCTACTTACAGTAATTATTCTTGACATAAAGTTGATCTGTACCCTAGTTATTATTCTTATAATCTGTCTGAAAGGATCCTCGTTTTAAAATTTCGTTATATGAACAATACCGCCCCCCCCCCCCAACCTTTTGCTTATACACACTTTATACTGCATACTTAAAAAAATGAATGACCCCTCTAAATCATTAATGGTTCTATTTGATTTCCATTTTTATTTTTGTTACTTTTAATTGTGTTTTAAAAATATCCTCTTCAATACCAGGCACATAATCATTGCAATTCCCTCTTCATACATAGGAGCCAGAATGATCAATACATTGATCGTGTGCCCTTAAAATATAAATAAGACGAAGAAGGAACAATGATGTACTAACTTTGTATAGATGGGGAGAAGTATAAGAGAGTGGGTAAACATCTGAGTGTGCGTCATACACAAAAAGTAACAACCGAGAAGTTGCTCACTTTAGAGTTGCACACTGTAACTGTATGTAGAGTAGACGGAACTAACGAACGAAAGCAGCTTGATTTGAAGTTCATAAAATATTATTAGCTCAGACAACGAATCGGTAAGAAAGATCTCTGCTATGTGCTAGCGATTGAAATTAAAGTTAACGCCAGCTAATGAAATGGGCCGTTTGAGTTTGTGCAGCCCCGGCCCCCCGACCATAAAGGGTTAACCTTCGGCCTCTAGACAAGCGCCTGTCTCTCCCACTCGAGGATACTTAAGCCGCAGTCCATCTCAAATGGGAAATCATGTTGATGCCCGCGCCAACAGCGATGGTAATAGGATGTAATGTAAATACTCCCAGGCAGCTCCACGTCACCATTGCATTGCTCTGCCACAATACTCCCAAGCAGCTCCACGTCACCATTACATTGCTCTGCCACAATACTCCCAAGCAGCTCCACGTCACCATTACATTGCTCTGCCACAAACCCACACCCCCCCCCACCAATCCTTTTTTCCCCACTTTTTTTTTTTCTTAAACCCAATAAACAACCGAATTTGTTAAACGCAATTTTATCAATTTCCTGGAATTACGACATAGACCTTTTGAGGTTTTAGGTGCACGTTTACGGAACAGTCTGGACGTTTGACGTCATTCTGTACACTGTCTGAATGAATTTTTTAGTTATTTTTTATTTTAAACTTCAGCAGTTTATTTCTTTTTTCTGAAATTTTTAAAATCATTTCGCTAACGTTTAAGTTGGTTAGTAAGCTTTGCCACAAAAAAAAACAAAAAAAAAAAACAACTAGACTCTATAACAGTTCCAGATTATTGTCAGATCAGCTTTAAGCGAATATGTTAGTTTATAAAGAAATTCCTTACAACAAGATGTAATGAAAGCGTCCCGATGGCTTTTCTCACTTCCGCAAACAGAATCTAACGTTCACTGATGCGCTCATTGTTACTGACGGTGTAAATGTCAAGATTTTCCTCAAATTTCTGCTTCCAAGTAATAGGAATGTTCATTGGTTTCTTGGAAATCCGAATATGTTAACCGGATGATCGCCAGGCAGTGAAATGCTTGAGTTTGATTACTATCAGATGTACGATCTCATCTAAGTTTGACTTTTCGAAGACAGTTCCTTTTAAAAATGTCAAGATTATACAAGATGTTTGCTCACTTTTTTTCCCCCTTTATTTGGTCAAGGTGTACCAAATACCCGGGTTTCGGTTATACCAATAATGGTGATGGATATCATTGAAATATTTAAAGTGTGCGATTATAGTTTCTTTCGAGTCTGTAGTGGATTAATTTCTGATATGTACCACGACGGAACTGGGTGGGGGGCGGGGTTGCATTGACATCGTCGGAGAGAGGAGAGACGATTTC
>CAXITT010000951.1:132457-176190 GCA_964033795.1 Lymnaea stagnalis
CCCCCCCCCCCCCCCCCATAAAATTATGGACCCAAGAGTCTCGATTGGATTACGCCTCCAGCGGCCCGGGTGTTTGGTTCAAATTGCAAAGGTCACGTGCACGAGGTATGTAGATCGATTTTCAAATGGCCTTGTCTGCTCCCCCCCCCCCCTTTTTCCACCCCCCTTGATTCCTAAACTACGCAAAGTCATTACGTTCCTGTCAGAATAATTGTTATCGATTCACTGATATCTATGCATGTATTATCTGCATATATTTCCATTAGAGCCGTCTAGTCAGAGTTGAATCTACTTTGACACATGTACAGCTAGTATTGTCTTGGACAACGCACGGAGCCTCATGCAAATTTACTGTAAATCAGTTGTTTCCAAAAGAAAAACACAAAGCCGTCATGAACAGAGAATCTAGCATTAACCACACCTCGTGTGTAAATATAGAATACTGCGGTATATTATTGAATTATTTACACTTTTGCCGCCAAAAATTTAAGTTTTTTTAAAATATTTTTTTGTTGTTGGGTGGGGGGGGGGATTTTGTAATAGACTAATCCTGTTTTATTGATTAAATAACAAACATTTTAATGGTAACTTATGTGTGATGTGGATTCCATATAATAACGTGAGTTCAGGGGCGCAGGAAGAGGGTTTAGGAGTAGGCGGTCCGCCACAGGTGGCACTTTTTTTCCTATTATATCTAGGAGCGGCGCTTTCGGCAAACGGCACAGGTTTTTATTGGTGAAAGGGTCAGCAAAAAAAAAAACAACAAAAAAACAACAACAACAAAAAACTAGGATCTCTCTGGGCGGCACAAACCCCAGATACGCCACTGCATGGTATTAATGTGCCTGATTGCTCCACCCCTAATTGAGTTAGTCCCTACCAGTAAGTTGAACGATTAATCCATTAATCCGACGCCACTGCACGACACGAAACGTAACCGTCTGAAAGTTGATGCACACACTCAATGAAATGACTCCAGTGACGGTGGGGGCTTGGTGTAGTTGGTGGGGTTGTGTGCTGTGTCCCGAAAGGCACCCACGAAACGTACCTTTAACTAATGCTATCAATATCAAGGTGTGAGATGTTGATTTCTCTTTCTTCCATTTTGAGGTTTGCGTGTTTTGAAACACCATTGTCTGAAATGAAGCACACACCACACACACACACACAGACACACATACACAAATTAAGCTTTATTTGTTCCACACACCAAATCCGTATCATTATTGGGGTTATATTGGCATCAGGCCGTAGAGTTTTGTCCCGTATTGCGTCCTTGGCATCTTTTAATGGCCTGAATAAAATGTTCGGTGATTTGAGTGAAATACATTTCTGAGCGACTGGCTTTTCGATTTGATACAAGAAGAAAAAAATTCCACTATGGATAACGCAACCAAGGCCAGTAAATCTAAGAGTGGTGATGCTTGCAGTTCCAAGAGAAATGACATATGACAATGAATCAGACATATGTACATTAGGAAATTGCGTCAGCAAGCCGTCGATCTTGCGCTGTTGTCGCCCTCCCTAAAGAGCCCCCTCCCTTGAAAAGTCCCCTAACTATCGGTCTGCGAAACGGCTTGTTGGAGATCTCCTGCTAGGACGTAAAAAGCAATGACTCAATTAAAGCATTATTTAATTATTTTTTTTTTAAAATTAATAGCATGGAGAGATAGACCTCAACATCCAATCAGACCTCAACATCCAATCAGACCTCAACATCCAATCAGACCTCAACATCCAATCAGACCTCAACATCCAATCAGACCTCAACATCCAATCAGACCTCAACATCCAATCAGACCTCAACATCCAATCAGACCTCAACATCCAATCAGACCTCAACATCCAATCAGACCTCAACATCCAATCAGACCTCAACATCCAATCAGACCTCAACACCCAATCAGACCTCAACATCCAATCAGACCTCAACACCCAATCAGACCTCAACATCCAATCAGACCTCAACATCCAATCAGACCTCAACATCCAATCAGACCTCAACACCCAATCAGACCTCAACACCCAATCAGACCTCAACACCCAATCAGACCTCAACACCCAATCAGACCTCAACACCCAATCAGACCTCAACACCCAATCAGACCTCAACACCCAATCAGACCTCAACACCCAATCAGACCTCAACACCCAATCAGACCTCAACACCCAATCAGACCTCAACACCCAATCAGACCTCAACACCCAATCAGACCTCAACACCCAATCAGACCTCAACACCCAATCAGACCTCAACACCCAATCAGACCTCAACACCCAATCAGACCTCAACACCCAATCAGACCTCAACACCCAATCAGACCTCAACACCCAATCAGACCTCAACACCCAATCAGACCTCAACACCCAATCAGACCTCAACACCCAATCAGACCTCAACACCCAATCAGACCTCAACACCCAATCAGACCTCAACACCCAATCAGACCTCAACACCCAATCAGACCTCAACACCCAATCAGACCTCAACACCCAATCAGACCTCAACACCCAATCAGACCTCAACACCCAATCAGACCTCAACACCCAATCAGACCTCAACACCCAATCAGACCTCAACACCCAATCAGACCTCAACACCCAATCAGACCTCAACACCCAATCAGACCTCAACACCCAATCAGACCTCAACACCCAATCAGACCTCAACACCCAATCAGACCTCAACACCCAATCAGACCTCAACACCCAATCAGACCTCAACACCCAATCAGACCTCAACACCCAAACGCAAGTATGTCATCAAATAAACGCCGTAATCATTGTTGCCTTCATGTTTGTTAATTTTGGGATTTAGTTGATCGACGCCATTATAGTAACCGTGATGGCTTTGCGATTGAATTAGCTTTTGAATTATTATTTTTTTAAAATTTGAAGCAACAGTAGACCCGAGAATGGCATAGAGTTTAATTTTATTTTCTAGGATTGAGTTGATTTTAGTTGAGTTGATTGGCCAAACAAAAAAAGAAAAGTTTGGGGAACACTGCTGTAAACAGTTATTTCATCACTTCTATCAATGCTCGTGTTTAACTTTCGATTCCCCGCTACAACAACAACCCGTTACGAGGACATTAACACCCAGCACGGCGTCCGTGTCATCTTCACAAGCCATTTACCTCGGAGCAGGCCTGCTATCATCTCCCAGAGATTTCCTTGGCAAATTGGCTGCGGCCACTGGAGATCCCCTCTTAATCCATCATTGGCCACGGTCCTCGCTGCTTGTCAGCGTGTAGGACTTGATCCGTTTAATGTTGTTGCTGTTGCCGCAAATGGGTTTATAGAGTACGTGGCGGTCGTGTGGAGTTTGTGCCAAGCTAATTCTCAAACAGGGGTTACGTATTTTTGTTGTCCTGTTGTTCGATTCAAGCCTCCAAATACCTCTTCATACTATTTCCTTGTCAAATAGAGCAGGGTCGCTAAACAATAGACAAGTAATTTTTTACTATGTCACAAAGTTCCACATGTCTAAAGGACTCCAAAAGATTTTAATTGTATTGCAATTACGCCAGGTATAAATATATATATTAATTATTGGTGTTTATAAATGTTATAGTTTATCCTTTTAGCGTCATTATAACAATCCACGTATTAAAACAGTACAATAGCTACACAATGCCAGATTCAATTCTTTTTTTTTTAATATGAATGACTAAAATTGAGATGTATTACATTTATAAAAAGTAATCCGTAGGTACCGTACACTCACAGTGTCGTACGAATTTTCTCATTATATTATCTTGATTAATTTCGGAAGGATTTGCAAATCAAATATGTATCAGTTTTACAACCTTAAGGCGGACTGGTTTCTGGTGGGAAAGCAAAGAATATAAGACCTTGCTTGGCTTGGTTTCTCGTGGGAAAGCAAAGAATATAAGACCTTGCTTGGCTTGGTTTCTCGTGGGAAAGCAAAGAATATAAGACCTTGCTTGGCTTGGTTTCTCGTGGGAAAGCAAAGAATATAAGACCTTGCTTGGCTTGGTTTCTCGTGGGAAAGCAAAGAATATACGACATTGCTTGGCTTGGTTTCTGGTGGGCATGCAAAGAATATACGACCTTGCTTGGCTTGGTTTCTGGTAGGCATGCAAAGAATATACGACCTTGCTTGGCTTGGTTTCTGGTGGGCATGCAAAGAATATACGACCTTGCTTGGCTTGGTTTCTGGTGGGCATGCAAAGAATATACGACCTTGCTTGGCTTGGTTTCTGGTGGGCATGCAAAGAATATACGACCTTGCTTGGCTTGGTTTCTGGTGGGCATGCAAAGAATATACGACCTTGCTTGGCTTGGTTTCTGGTGGGCATGCAAAGAATATACGACTTTGCTTGGCTTGGTTTCTGGTGGGCATACAAAGAATATACGACCTTGCTTGGCTTGGATACACACACAAAATTTTAACATGTTGTTTTTTTTCGATAGCCTACGCTCAACAATCCGATGTGGATGCAATTAAGGTCATTCACTGACATTTTAGTCCGACTAATATCATTGCGGGTTCTTTGTATACTCTCAAAAGAGCCCTGCCTGATAGTTTCGTCCACAGTGCGATGGACTTATAAAGTGGGTAGAGTGGTGTCTCTGAATCGTGTTTATACATTCTCAAAAATGTTTTTTTGTTTGTTTTTTTCCAAACCAGAATAAATGAATTTAACTTATTTGTGATTATTGACTTTCTCCCACCACACGTGCTCGTCCTGGATTAGATTCTGGGTTCTACTTCTAGAAAACACAAAGCCCAATCTTCATGAAATATGTCTTGATAGTTTGATGTGAAGGAAATTAGTTTCCCCTTGTCAACCCTTTTTTATTTTGTACGCGGCGACCAGACTCTTTCAGAATCACAAAGAAGTCCAACATTCCAGTTGAACAATAATTACAAACATATTTTCCCCACTTCACATTGATCATGTTTGTGATTAGGTTTCGTGTAGTAATTTGAAAGCGCCAACAAATCGTTTAGCTGCCGTTATCGTAGTGAAATAGTATCAGTATGACCGTGAGGCGCTTAATATTCTATTGGGAGGGGTATTTGATATCAGTGTCCCATCTAAATTTAATTTGCCAAGGGCCCCGCAACCGTTTTAGCACCGGCCCTGTTCGAACTCACCAATTCAAGGGTATTTTCTTTTTTGGTGGACTAACAAACATTTAAAGTAATTTTTACTCTATTTTTTTATTTCCCTCACTTAGAAAGCTGTTGCCATTTGATCCATGCGTTTAGCCCAGACCTGTTTATCCCCAAACTCTTGAAATCGTACAATATCATCACAAAATCGTTCAATAAATTATCTTAATATAAAAAAATAAACATACAGAATATATATTGTATACACCTCAAAATCGTACACTGTACGCCAAAATCGTAAGAGTAAACAGGTCTGGTTTAGACTTTTAATTTGACATCATATTTAAAAAAAAAAAAAGAATCACCTGCTTTTATTTCATATACACAAAATCGTTCAATATATTATCTTAATATAAAAAAATAAACATACAGAATATATATTGTATACACCTCAAAATCGTACACTGTACGCCAAAATCGTAAGAGTAAAAAGGTCTGGTTTAGACTTTTAATTTGACATCATATTTAAAAAAAAAAAAAAGAATCACCTGCTTTTATTTCATATACATTGTTATCTGCATTAACGAGGCTTGTTTTTAGTTGTTTATTGTTCTTTTTAAATATGTATATTACCGGTATGATGTATTTAAAATGAAAACACATTTTCAGCTCTTTATAAAAATATAATAATAATTCGTTGGAAATATTTCAAGAGATGTATGTATACGTGTATTTCAAACATCGTCAACTTTTTCATCATTAAAAGGGCGATGCAAAATTGTTGATCAGAGGAACAGTTTAAAACTTCCGGCACGGGCAGGGAGGTCAAGATGGACACAATATTATACATTTAAACTTCTACATGGGTCTTCTCTAGCACAGTGTGTGGGGAAAAAAATGTTGGGGGGGGGGGGTCATGAGATAGATCTCTGTGTGGGGGCGGTTCATGAGATCCACGTTTATGCGGGTTGAAAAGGGGGGGGGGAGGTTCATGTGATCCCTGTGTGGGGGACACTAATGAAACTGTTTTAAACACATTTGATTCACAAGATCACGTAATGCCTTCACAGAATGTCATCCCATAACGGCAACACATTTATCTCTAAGTATGAAGAAATCGTCTATCGCCACAGCGCCTTCCCTGACGTGTGCGTTTATCTCTACCTGGAACTGTTGACCTGCCATCTCGACCAGAACTTCGTCCCGCATCCAGTACGAGACGTGGATGCCCTCAAGATGACGCAGTTGTGTCCTAGGGAAATCTGGGCCCGAGACGTAAATGGATATAAAACTCGAAGGCCCGCTCTGGGTCAGGAAATAAGTTATGCAAAACTTATCAGGGGCCGTCAGCATGGGGGTCACGATGGTGCTGATGTGGGTCGTGTTGGAAGGGTCGTCGCCGCTGCTGGCGTACAGGTACGGGTCGAGTCCATTTGTAAATCCCGACTGCGGTCCGTCTTCTGCGGCGCCTGATCTAACTACCCATCCCTTTTTAGGTGAGTTTTGATCTTCTGCTGTGTCAGACGTCCCGAAGTCACACATCCCGAACGCGAAGTCACACGAGAGCATGTTTAACTCCGCGAGATTCGACCGGACGTTGGACGTGTCCTCTGTACACCCGTAGAGTCTCTGAACCTTCAGAACGTCAATCTGGCTGAGGGAGTGGCGCTGGCCCATCCGCAGACCGGTGGCGTACTGGGGCTTGGGGGTCGTCACCGGGTAGACCTTGTCCTTACACATGCTGTAGGCGCCGTAGTGCATGATGGACAGGAAGTCGTATGGGGTTCCTAAAACGAGCACGTTGAGAAGACAACATTTTAAACACTTCAGAGTTGTGCACGTTTAAATATCGGAAGTTGAAAGGTTAAAGGAATTTAGGTGATTTACCATTGTGCATAAAAAAATATCTAGAAATCCACGTCTGATGCTTAGCATATCATTGAAAAATCTTTCATGGAAACTATATTCTTAATCAGTATGAATCAACCGTTTTCTAACTTCGGTTTGTAAGTTGCTGTTGAATTGTAAAAATGGATCAACGGTTTTTATGAGGAATGAGTTTACGTGTGGTTTATATTTATGTTTAATTTTTGTCAATTTGATTTGCCTACTTTCCATTAGTCTAAAAGTCTTAACGATGTACGGGTGTGCGTTAGCCGCTTAGGGAATTCTTTCTGAACTCATAGTTTATATTTATTGTTAATTTTTGTTACTTTGATTTGCCTACTTCCCATTAGTCTAAAAGTCTTAACGATGTACGGGTGTGCGTTAGCCGCTTAGGGAATTCTTTCTGAACTCATAGTTTATATTTATTGTTAATTTTTGTTACTTTGATTTGCCTACTTTCCATTAGTCTAAAAGTCTTAACGATGTACGGGTGTGCGTTAGCCGCCTAGGGAATTCTTTCTGAACTCATAGTTTATATTTATTGTTAATTTTTGTTACTTTGATTTGCCTACTTCCCATTAGTCTAAAAGTCTTAACGATGTACGGGTGTGCGTTAGCCGCCTAGGGAATTCTTTCTGAACTCATAGGTTGTTTTTTTTTTTGTGTGTGGGTTGATTCACTTTGCATATCGTTACAAAAGACTGTGTTGCAGTGACTTTGGCTAAAATAAGAGAACGTTCGAGTGAAAAGGTGGACATAGTAGAATTTGGAGCACTTGAAATATTAGAGTGGGCATGTTAGGTGATCAGCGGAGGGGCTAAAAGACGATTTTAAAATCTCTTGCTAAACACATCTCAGAACTCGTGGCAGTCGTGCTATGTTCGGCGTCTCATTGTTAATACTGCTTTCTCCTCTTCTGCTAAATATCAACATGGCGTGACACACGATAGCAGAGGACGGCACATTCCCGACTGTGAGAACCACATTCCCAACTGTGAGAACCCCAGTTCCCATATGTGAGAACCACATTCCCAACTGTGAGAACCCCAATTCCCATATGTGAGAACCACATTCCCAACTGTGAGAACCGCGTTGCCATATTATATGAGAACCACATTCCCAACTGTGAGAACCCCAGTTCCCATATGTGAGAATCACATTCCCAACTGTGGGAACCACATACCCAAATGTGAGAAACACATTCCAATTTTGTAAGAGCCACATTCCCAACTGCGAGAACCGCACATTCAATGTAATACTTCAGCACACATTTACTGCTTCTTTTTTTCAGTGCAAGTTTGGCATGAAGCACATACAGTAACGGCAATATGGTCTATGTCGTATTGACCTTTGCTGATTTGGCACATTTGTGATTGTTTTATCATTCGATATTGAACGTGTGCACTATTCCTTGATTAGACATGGGTGGTGAGAGGTCACGGGGTCACCTTTATTTCAAGTAGTGAACTTCATGCGGTAGATGTTTTGTTTACATATTAAGATTAGCCACTTTCAACTGTTTGTGTCTCGGGTTCACAGTGTTGAAATTTGATTTGGGGTGGGTGTAGGGGGTGTGAGGGTTGCAATCATACTGTGACGCTTTACCTTATGCATTCCCTTAAAATACTGCAGCCAAAGGCGAATGCAACTGACTTTCAGAATGATCTTTTCCATGAATAAGACTCATAACTTAAACTACGAGCATTTCAATTTCATCTAGCTTATGTATCCGTGCGTTTGCTGCGACACCCAAATATGCACCACTAGGATTTGTTAAGCGCCCTATTCATATATTTATTTTTATTTTGTTAGTAAATGAAAGCACTGGAAATATGAATGTTTTTTGTGGTAACAAAAAACAATATATATACATAGATATATTTTTATTTATTTGTGGGGGGAGATACTCTTAGTTTAAGCTTTTATTGTTACAACATTTGGTTTAACTTTTGTAGTTACAATCTTAGTCTTAACTTTTTATTGTTACAGCACTTGATTTTCTGGAGAAAAAAAAAAACCACTTTGGAAAGTCAAAACGTCATCATGTCTGTCACAAGTCACCGTGACGGCGTCTCGGTGGAGATTGCTCTATCGAGGATGCGCATCATCCACTGTAACTGTTGGAGGCCTGCGTTATTTATTTTTTAGTGGCCCATACTGGAGTGTTGTGTGGTCCCTGGCTTTGTTTATGATGGTGGGCGTGTAGTGATGTTGGACGCCTTTATCTCAGCATGAAAGTTCCGAGTGTAGAGGAGCTGTGGTCTTGCCGATACACCTCCGCCCCTCCCCCACACACGCAACCGTTAAACCCAAGGCTGTCTTTACAAGAAGCGTTATGTCTAACTCACGTTGAGACACTCGTGCTTGAACACAAAGAAATCGTCGATAGACACGGATCCTTCGTGCAAGGTGGCGACGAACTCAATTTGAAAGTCCAAGTTCGGAACCAGGCTGACCTTGACCTCGTCTTTCAGCCAACCGTAACGGCTTATACCCTGGTAGATGCGCAGTGGCTGTCTGGGTATGGACGGACCCAGGATGTAAAGGGAATAGAAGCTGGACGGACCTTGTTGGTAGAGCTGTAAAGAGATGCAGATTCCGCCGGCTTCCTGCGTGTTCAGTGCGGGTGTCGTGATGGACGTTACAGCGACTGTCTGACCATCGTCCTCGCCCTTCGCGGCAAACAAAAACGGGTCGATTCCGTTGGAATAACCCGACCAGGGGCCGTTGTCAACGGGGCCAAGCTTTACCGTCCATTTAAGATCTTTGGCCGCTAATGCATCGTGGCCTGTATTGGAAGTACGTTCAGCGCTGTCCGCGGCATCGTTTGGGTTCGTGTGCGTGAAATTGCAGGTCCCAAAGGCAAAGTCGCAAAACATGATCAGTTTGTCGTCGAGGTCCGAGCGGACGTGTGTGGTGTCTTCTGGACACCCGTAGAGTCTTTGGATTTTAAGAACGTCACGAGCGGTGAGAGCCACGCGTTGGCCCAGCCTCTGTCCAGGGGCGTATTCTGGTTTGGGTGACATCACCGGATAGCCATAATCTTGGGCAAAGTGGTAAGCTCCATAGTGCATTATGGAGTCCAAATCGTATGGCACCCCTGGGTTTGGGGAATAACAATAAGAGTCTTGTTAGTGTCTTGTTGTCGTGTTTGGTTTGGGAGAGTCTTCTTGCTCAGAAAGAATGCGTTGTAACACAACACGAGGGGTTTTTTTTCTTTCTTATTGCTGCGTGAAAACTAGTAAGGAGGTAAGCTAACATATGGATTGAACTGAGCCACGCATACTAATATGTTGGTTTTTTAAAGTTCTTCTGACGTAATCAATTGAAATTCAAAATGTAACTTTATGGCGTGACTTTGCTTTCTACTGTTGTTTTGTTTAAAGTGGTATACCCACAAGTATAACGTAAGTCGATAAAACAAAAAGCCCGCACCAAGCGAAGGAATTGTGCAGTCAATGACAATACATGTGTAACTCATACAATACATGTGTAACTCATACAATACATGTGTAACTCATACAATACATGTGTAACTCATACAATACATGTGTAACTCATACAATACATGTGTAACTCATACAATACATGTGTAACTCATAGAGCGGTAACGTGTTTCTGTAGGTGTGGAACAAGAGCTTGATAGCAGTCTTGGCAGTTCTTATCAGGTGGAACCAGATTTGTTTTTGTAATTTTTTTATTTTTTTTGCCTGGAAACCAACAACATAAGGTTCAGACGCTCCAGTGTTTTATCTGCATGAAAACACTACCTGGTTTAGGAGCCCAATCTTGTCTACCCTATTAGTGCGATGTGCCAATCATATCTACTCTATCATGTTCAGGAGCCCAATCTTGTCTACCCTATTAGTGCGATGTGCCAATCATATCTACTCTAACATGTTCAGGGGCCCCAGCATGCCTTTTTGTATCAGGTTCAGGCGGCCACTTACCTAAATCATCAATTTCTGTCTCGTTCCGAATGTCGAAGTCGCGTGCTTTGGCAATGTTGGTCTCGTTGATGTCCACGTAAAGGTCACGGTCCAGTCGATTTTGTTCGTGGAAGAAGCCCAGTATGTGTAGAATCTCGTGCATGACTATGCCCTTTTTTTCACATCCTGGACCTAGGGTGGATACAACTGCTCCGTTATCACTGGGTGGAGAAAACAAAAGCAGTAAATCATCAGGATTTTTTATCATTAAACATTTTATGCATAATTCCTTTTTATCCGTTTATTTTCTAATGGAGTTGCCATTTCTTTCTATCAGCACGTCTATTTTTTTTTGTCTGCTCTTGTCTCGCTGAAACTGTCCTTCGCTAGAGTATAATTATAATGATGGACTCAGACCTTGATGATACCCAATTGTTCACTGTAAACATCACAACATCTTGTTTGTCCATCGTTTTTTTGGTGACTTTTTCACGCTGTTGATCGTCTACCCGCATCTGCGTTGTGTCAATATCGCGTCTGCTTCGTTCAGTGAACGGCATTAAAGAGTGGGTAGGGGCTCTCATATGAGAGATGTGGGATTTTGAGGGTTTAAAACAAAATGAAAATACTTCTTTTGTAGTTAATATACAGATTAAAGGCTTAAAAAGTAGCAAATATTTTTTTTTACTACTTTTAAAAAAAGATTATCTTTAATGCGCAATTCATTTTAATACATTTTAAAGTATGTTCTACGTTTTAGTGCGTTTAAACTCGTCTTTGATAGATGGAAATGTAAAATCTACTTCGGAGAAGGGTTCCTGAAGAGAAAATGTTAGAAAAAGAATAAGAATTTTACTGAGTCCATACACATACTATAGTAAACACATTACTATCTTTATGGGCAGCACTGTATAAGATGACTTGTGTAATTTTTTTACCCATCAGATTTATTCGTTCTTACTATTTGGTAATTCAAATATTCACGGTCTCTGCGATGACCTACTCTACGTTAGTGTCAGCAGCCAATTGAAGAAATAAGACCCATGATTAGTCTGTAACCTCGGCTAACAACTAGCTTGTTGTGGAGACAGCTGCCGTGTGGAACAGTTGGTGGACTGGTTCCGTTTATTTGGTGGCGTTTGTTCGTCAATCTATACTCGGTTGACGTGGAGATGTGAGAGGCGCGAGCAGCACGATTTGTGGAAATTGGACGCTGACATTTGTTCGATGGTTAACAATTGGAGCTAACGAGTCTTTGGCATGTTGCAAAGTTAGAGGCTAGTGAACTTGGCGATTACTGAAACTCTAACCATTCGATTACTGGTGCAATTATTTGTGTTGTTGATTACAAGAAATGTAGCCATTCGATTGCCGATGTATGCATTCAGAAACTGTTAACTGCGCCGGACTTAGCTCTCGGTGAATCCAATATACGAGTGGCACCCGTCCACAAGGCTAATGCGGGACTTACCTCTCGGTGAATCCAATATACGAGTGGCACCCGTCCACAAGGCTAATGCGGGACTTACCTCTCGGTGAATCCAATATACGAGTGGCACCCGTCCACAAGGCTAATGCGGGACTTACCTCTCGGTGAATCCAATATACGAGTGGCACCCGTCCACAAGGCTAATGCGGGACTTACCTCTCGGTGAATCCAATATACGAGTGGCACCCGTCCACAAGGCTAATGCGGGACTTACCTCTCGGTGAATCCAATATACGAGTGGCACCCGTCCACAAGGCTAATGCGGGACTTACCTCTCGGTGAATCCAATATACGAGTGGCACCCGTCCACAAGGCTAATGCGGGACTTACCTCTCGGTGAATCCAATATACGAGTGGCACCCGTCCACAAGGCTAATGCGGGACTTACCTCTCGGTGAATCCAATATACGAGTGGCACCCGTCCACAAGGCTAATGCGGGACTTACCTCTCGGTGAATCCAATATACGAGTGGCACCCGTCCACAAGGCTAATGCGGGACTTACCTCTCGGTGAATCCAATATACGAGTGGCACCCGTCCACAAGGCTAATGCGGGACTTACCTCTCGGTGAATCCAATATAAGAGTGGCAACCGACCCCAAGGCTGATCTCCAGGTAGTTTGCCTCTGTGGTTCTGTTCACGAACTGAATGCACTTTGAGCCGTTACTGGCCACGTCTGCCTCGATCTCAGCCAACGCTTCCAATATGCTGGCCCTGGCGGCTATCAGATGGAGCTTTGATTATTTTTTAAAGAAAAGATTGGCACCAAATCCACAAGTTTATTTAAACGCTTTTAGATCATATTTATTATACATCATTATCTTTTGTATTTTACAACTAATCTCTTCTCTCCCCCCCCCCCCAGTCCGATTTTATGTTATACCACCATATGGTGATTCTTAGTTGTAGGAAGGTGATGGTTTAAAATTTAAAAGTAACTTTCTGGTCACTTGCCTCAGCGCTATCCCAAATGAAATAACTATGTGATGGGAGATACAAATACAAGATGTTAAGTTTATATAATAAAATAACAAGAAGCGTATGAACTTGGGAATTGGGTAACGTTATGTAAATTTACAGTGCAGTGACTCTATGACATGGTTAGACTATCACCATCTGGATACGCCTTGTCTACAGGACATGGGTAGACTATTCACGCAACTCACCATCTATGTACGAGTTGTCAAAGGGACATGGGTAGACTGTTCACTCAAGTCACACACTGGGTACGCCTTGTCAACAGGACATGGGTAGACTATTCACACTACTCACCATCTGGGTACGCCTTGTCTATAGAACATGGGTAGACTTTCGCACTACTCACCATCGGGGTACGCTTTTTCTATAGGACATGGGTTGACTATTCGCACAACTCACCATCTGGGTACGCCTTGTTTATAGGACATGGGTATACTATTCGCACAACTCACCACCTCACCTGGGTACGCCTTGTCTATAGGACAAGGGTAGACTATTCGCACAACTCACCATCTCGGTACGCCTTGTCTATAGGACATGAGTATACTATTCGCACAACTCAACATCTGGGTACGCCTTGTCTATAGGACATGGGTAGACTATTCGC
Source organism: Lymnaea stagnalis (assembly GCA_964033795.1). Classification (NCBI taxonomy): domain Eukaryota; kingdom Metazoa; phylum Mollusca; class Gastropoda; family Lymnaeidae; genus Lymnaea; species Lymnaea stagnalis. The sequence continues at coordinate 146,432 of CAXITT010000951.1, forward strand.
ACAAGTCAACATCGGGGTACGCTTTGTCTATATGGCATGGGTAGACTATTCGCACAACTCAACATCTGGGTACGCCTTGGCTATAGGTCATGGGTAGACTATTCGCACAACTCACCATCTGGTTACGCCTTGTCTATAGGACATGGATAGTCTATTCACACAACTCACCATCTGGGTACGCCTTGTCTATGACGTAGGGAACTATGCCCCCGGGCCACCGTCTCGTCCTGTTCCTCACGGCATTACGATGTACGGAAAAATCCTCGTCTCCGGTCGTTATGACATCATCATCGTTGTCCTCCTCTACGACGCCTTCACCGCGGGGGAACTCTTGGGTCAACGTCGAGGGCGACGTCATGGACCCCCACGGTGACGAGACGACGGCAATAACCCCATTCTTATTGACGGGGAGACCAAATGACGTCACCGCCACAGCGAGAAGGACAACTGTCATGGTGGTCACAACATGGCAGACTGTTGTAAGATCCATGACTCTCGAACCCATGTTGTCCGTATTTTCAAATAAAAAATGTCTTCCTTTTCAATACCCGTGAAGAAAGATCCCTTGAAATCCTTTATTCCCTTCTAATCGACTGTAGGCATTTTAAATTACTTTTGTTTATTGTCGTAAAGTTGGTGGAAGTACGAGCTCTCGGTGTGTCGCTGTTTCGGTATCATCGAAAGGGTACAGCGATGTAAACACGTGACCAATAAATCAGATCGCTGTAAAGATATCAGTGTGTATGTTAATGTGTTAGCGTTATATCTCAGCATTCATTGGTCCATAATTACAGGGCTTCTTAAATTGTCGCGATTGTTTTATGTGACCGGGTGCCATGGTTGTATTAAAACAAGCCCGTGGCCCTGTCCGAGTTTCCGAGTGCGTCAAGAGATATAGTGAGGTGATATCGGTAGATATGTCAGTCTAGAGGTCGTGAGGTGATATCGGTAGATATGTCAGTCTAGAGGTGTTCTGTCTAATCATTCCTTTGACTCTCGTTACAATGCTTCTTAAGATATGTTAGTGTTGACATTATGAGGTATCAAGCTCATGTCTTAGTGATTGTTAAAGTGAAATGTCAACAACAACAAAAAGCGCAACATAACCAAATTCCGTGGGATTTTGGGCCGGGCGTCTCAAATTTTGTCTAAAACAACCTTAATATCCAACACTGCCTTGAACTTCCACGTTTATTTTATTTTTAACACCTGGGACTCGTTGATGGGGAGGCACGTTCACAGTCTGATCATGGATGACATATCCGGATTATTCTGTTGTATCACCTTCTGTCTTTATAATGACGAATTGGTGCACTTGTTACTTTACGAACTCATATGGGGTTTTTTTTTGTTTTTTTAAGTATCTGTTTAGTTTTGGGGTGGTCGACCCGCGGGACGCATGCGGCCCGTCGCGTTTCATTTTGTGGCCCGCAGTCTGTGGAGCGTAAATGAACTTACTTCTTCATTCGATTAGCGATTCATTTTTATTCTTATTAATATATGTATGTATGTATATATATCTATCACTTTTTAGTAACGTTATGGTCCTTTTTAAATATACCGGCTCCTCTTTTAGACTGGTTTAAAAAAAAAAAGTTAGTTAACTTAAATTTTTAAAAATTGAAAGCCATATTACTATGTAGGACTGTCTGTAAGACTATTGCGTAAAAGCCGGCTGGTAGGTGTGGCACTGTCTGTAGGTTCATTGTTTAAATGCCGACAGGTAGGGCTTGTAATTATTAAGACTCATGTTTGTGTGTGTGTGTGTTTTTTTTTTCCATAGCGCCGCTACAAAAGCTTACGCCCGCCAAAGCTATTACTACTATGGCATATTTGATGATGTCTCTTGAAGGACGCTATGGCAATAAGTGTCAAACTCTGCCACTGTCTTGAGTTCCTCTTTTAAGTTCGTGCGACCATTCAATCAAGGAAATGGTGAAAGTATGGAAAACCTGAATGGAAAAGAAAAAAGGACGCAACAAAACAACGAACGTGCCGGCAAGAAGCCATCGTCGGCCAACAAACAACAGTGAAAAAAAAAACAATATCATAATTAAAATTAGCACTCAGCTGTTATGTAGGTTCTGAGAGGACAGCAAAAGGAATGCCTGGGCATTGCACCTTTATTATATCCTATTTATGGCCCTTCAGTCAGGCCCATAATAAATTTGACCTGGAAACCTTCAAGATAGTAGGAATATTTAAGGTGTCGGCAAATAGACGAATGCTAAATGAATCATTGAAAATGATAACGGGGTCTTTTGTTGAAGTGCAATATTTAAAAATAACTCCCATCGCGCTCTGGAGCACCATGTCATACCTTTGGTTGAGCCTGCGTTCGCATCCGAACCACGTGCGTTGCAATGCGAATACAATGGGCGCGCGATTGTCAGTGCGTGTGCAGTAGTAGTAGTTTGATAACGCGGCTGATCAACATAATGAAAAAACGTATCAAGGGCCCGTTCAAAATGGCTGTTCTGAGTATTCCGTTTCTAATATGACCGTCTTGATAACCTCCAACCCAACATAAGGCTCTGGTTATCGAACCTGATACACCTGTATCGAAATGACCTAGATACCACAGTGTGCTGTGAATATTACAGTGTCCAGCCTAGATTTATCATTATTGTACCAACCTTTATTGACATAGATCATTATATTGTACCACATTTTATTGTCATAGATCATTATATTATACCACACTTTGACATAGATCATTATATTGTACCACATTTCATTGACATAGATCATTATATTATACCACATTTCATTGACATAGATCATTATATTGTACCACACTCTATTGACATCATTTCATTGATATATATATTAGTAAAAACTATTGGGCCAAGGGGTCTCAAAAGGCATAGTTGACTCATATTGATATCGATTAACAATGCCTAATATAATATCACAAAATGCTCTATCTTCTTTGTGTCTCGGTTCAGACATCTCCGACATCTCTCAGTTCGCCTAACCGATAAATGGGAGGCTTATGAATATCACAAAATGCTCTATCTTCTTTGTGTCTCAGTTCAGACATCTCCGACATCTCTCAGTTCGCCTAACCGATAAATGGGAGGCTTAAGAATGTTTAATGACGGGTTTGTTATTTTCAGGGTGTGGATCAAATGTACGCCGTCCAGCCACTGCCATGGTGCCCTCATCTGTCTGAGGTCACGCCCATGACCTCGGCACGCATCAATACCTACGCCCCTTGCAGCACTTGCGGGGACACCACCGAGAACTGGATTTGTCTGACCTGTTACAAGGTGGGTCATAATGAGTGGGATTTGTCTCATCTGTAGTAAGGTGGGACATATTGAATGGGGTGAGTCTAATCTGTGACAAGCTGGGTCGTGTTTAGTGGGATATGTCTAATCTGTTGCAAGGTGGGTCATGTTTAGTGGGATCTGTTGCAAGGTGGGACATATTAAGTGGGATATGTCTAATCTGTTGGAAGGTGGGTCGTGTTTAGTGGGATATGTCTAATCTGTTGCAAGGTGGGTCATGTTTATTGGGATCTTTGCAAGGTGGGACATATTAAGTGGGATATATCTAATCTGTTGCAAGGTGGGTCATGTTTAGTGGGATCTGTTGCAAGGTGGGACATATTGAGTGGGATGTGTCTAATCTGTTACAAGGTGGGTCATGTTTAGTGGGATCTGTTGCAAGGTAAGACATATTAAGTGGGATATGTCTAATCTGTTGCAAGGTGGGTCATGTTTAGTGGGATCTGTTGCAAGGTGGGACATATTGAGTGGGATGTGTCTAATCTGTTACAAGGTGGGTCATGTTTAGTGGGATCTGTTGCAAGGTAAGACATATTAAGTGGGATATGTCTAATCTGTTGCAAGGTGGGTCATGTTTAGTGGGATCTGTTGCAAGGTGGGACATATTGAGTGGGATGTGTCTAATTTGTTGCAAGGTAGGACATATTAAGTGGAATATGTCTAATCTGTTGGAACGTGGGCCAAATTGTGTGGGATCTCTGCTCTAAATAGCATTAGATGAAGGTGCCCATGTATGTTGTTGTTCTTCAGATGCCCATTGACTTTAAATATGGTTGCCCTCAATCCAGGTTGAATGCAGTAGATTTGTTAACGAGCACATGCTGCACCACAAGCTTCAGACTGACCACAGCATGGCCCTTAGTTTCTCTGACCTCAGTATCTGGTGTTACACCTGTGACAATTATGTGGACAATGAGGTATGCTTGTCTCTCACCTTCATTGACACAAATGTTACAGGGAGATGTCAGGGGTGTTAATATTGATTGAATGTTAGAACTGAGATATTGATTGAATGTTAGAACTGAGATATTGATTGAATGTTAGAACTGAGATATTGATTGAATGTTAGAACTGAGATATTGATTGAATGTTAGAATTGAATGTTAGAACTGAGATATTGATTGAATGTTAGAACTGAGATATTGATTGAATGTTGAATGTTAGAACTGAGATATTGATTGAATGTTAGAATTGAATGTTAGAACTGAGATATTGATTGAATGCTAGAACTGAGATATTGATTGAATGTTAGAACTGAGATATTGATTGAATGTTAGAATTGAATGTTAGAACTGAGATATTGATTGAATGCTAGAACTGAGATATTGATTGAATTGTTAGAATTGATTGTTGGGACTGAGATATTGATTGAATTTTAGAATTAAGATATTGATTGAATTATTAGAATTGATTGTTAGGACTGAGATATTGACTGATAATAGAAATGAGATATTTATTGAATGTAAGAGCTGAGATATTGATTGAATGATAGAATTGAGTGTTAGAACAGAGATATTGATTGAATGTCACAGCTGAGATATTGATTTAATTTTGAAACTGAGATATTGATTGCATGTCAGCCCTTGCATAATATTCGAAAAGCTTGATCCTTATTGTAATTTGTATCTGCCATTGTTCCCACCAGGTGCTCCATGCCATCAAGAGTGCGGCTCATGTCAGCAAATTCGGAGAACCCCTCCCAAGGCCACATTGACCTGATCCTACAGAACCAGGTTAACAGCTATTGGTTGAACCAAACTGAGTATATCTAAAGTAGCTTTTAAAATATTTCAATGAATTCATATTATATTATTATATATTGTTACTGACTTACACATGTTAATCCCAGTCAGCCCAAGTTCCCTATTGTAAACTATAGTAATAATAATTTATGAGATCATCTTATCGCAATCCAACCCCAGCTGGCCCAGTTTTTTTAATCAGATTTTAAGCTTTATCTATTTTCACACAAAAAAAGGTGTCACTTGTGCTGCTTGATAACTTGTTTAGAAGCAGTGTTGGTATCAACTTCAAAGCAGCGTTAAGAGCCTTTGGATCACTTTGCTAAAGCACCATGAATAATTAAAACCTCTAAATGTGTTGTGTTTTTCTGTCTAAAAAGAAAGTTAAAGCCGGTTTATTGCTAGCTACACTTAAACTCTTATCAAATATTTACAAAAGCTTTTAGTTGCAGACATTTAGTTATGTAGCTGTGTAGGAAGCTGCCAAGAGACAATCCTGTTTTGAAAATTGTGCATTGAATTTGAATTAGCTTTCCTCATGTAACTTTTAAAAAGAGTTTTCCTTTGCAATCTTTTAAAAAAATGTTGTAACTGGCAGTTGATTTTTGTGTCTTGAAAAATTTTTAAAAAATTATGATAAAATATTTCAATCATCTATTTTAAAAACTGAAATAGTTGGGAGTTTTATTTTTACCTTCAGAAAAGGGAGCTCATGAAGATCAGACAAAGTACTTTATTTTCTCTGGTTACAACCCCTGAAATCCTTTTTATTGTATTATTCCTTCTACACTATTTGGGAAAAGTATGATGACATTTAATTGTTTTATACTTGTCAAATATTATACATACTCATGTTATGCTTACCTAGTCCTTACAAACTATATTATTAAATATTTAGAGTATTTATGACACATATTTTTTAAAACTTTCAAGTGGTTGAAATATTACCAGACTGTGCTTGTATCTTGATTTGAAAAAAATCACATACCATCTTCAACTACATAAACAACAGAGGTGGCAACATGGCGGCACATGAGCCATTGACCAACTGATGATGATGATGTTGTGTGTGAATCGCTAATATTGACATGAACGCTTTAGAATAAAAATGTTAAAGAGTGGCGATGAAATGGATACACGTAAGAAAGTTCACAGATCTTTATTTCTGTCATCTTGTGAAGTAGTTGAACTGTTAATTTTATGTTTAAAATATTGTGTTTGCTTTTGTTTGTTTATTTAGTTAACTACCCCTTTTTTAAAACTTGGTGTTAAGATTTGGGACCAAAATATTTTATGTTTGTATTTAGAAAATTAATGAATTTTACTGTGGATGGATGCACCACTAAATATTATTTTAGCCAGAGTATTTAATTGTACTACCGGTACTAACTGCAACATATTTATTTCTAAATACTTTCTTTAAAGCTGGCCCATTTTCTTAAAATGCATAACTTCACAATTCAGTAGGATAATGTATTCTGGAAGAGTTTTTGTTTGTCTGTAACCAGTGGCATAGCTATGGTTTGTGCTGCCGGGGTGTGCCAAGAAATTTTACGTTCCCCCTCCCCCCCCCTTCTAGGAGAAAAAAATCTGTAATAGGCAGAAAATGCAACCCCTCCATAAATGCCCCCTCTGCCCCACCCTTCCTACGCCACTGTCTTTACACATAATACAATGAGTAACAATTATAAATTATATAAGCCACTGTATTTTTTTATGATTAGTTTATAACTAATGGATTTACTTCAACTTTTCTTTCCTTTTTTAAAAAGTGCAAAAAAAAATATTAATGAAATAGTTTTAATAAGAACCATTCTAGATTCAACAAAGAAATCTCGTCACATGGGTTGCATCGTAAATTTACTAAACCAATGTATTAATATCATGTTTGCTTACAAATAAAATAACCATTTATTATAGAGCTGATATTTTTTAAAGTCTTTAGTCTGATGAAATAATTTAAAGTAAAAAGGAAATCACATAGCATGTTTTCTCCTTCATCTGTTTTTTTAAATTAAAATGTATACTTTTAAACTCAATTTCATCTTGAAAATTTTTTTGACTTCTTAATATTAACAAGCCAATCAGCAGGCATCATATTACTAAAACAAGTAAACAATTTTAGTATGTCATTGTTCCTGAAAATGTGTATCGCTTTATTTTTTTAAATTTAATCTTCGCCAAATTAACAATTGTTTCCCAAACACATATGCTTAATTTATTTTTAAAAATCTATAAAATATATTTTTTTAAATTTACTCATGTTTATTATTGATCACATGATAGTATAAAAATAAAAAATGTTTTAAAAAAATACTGAGATAAATGCAGAGCATTGGTGTCTTATTACATAAAAACAAAATTAACACAGTTTGAGTTGGGGTTTTTTACAGGACAAAAAAAAATTTGTTGAAATATTAGAATGAGAAATAGTAGAATGATTGAATAAAATCATACCTTTTATGTTTAAAATGATAAACAAATCCATTGCATTTTTGCATGTGAGAAAAATTCTGATTGCTTTTGAATAAGCAAGTTTCATGTTTTTTTCATATTAAATGATTTCAAAGCCCTCAAGATCCATTTACATTATGAACATCTATTACAAATAATAATCAAATCTATACATACATTATCACTTGCGGTTAAAAAGAACATGATTTTTAAAAGTATGTAAGCTTATTTTATTAATGCATCCAAATAGGTTTGTTTGATCAATTACCTTAATGCTCTTTAACTTTGGCAAAATTTATCTTTAGTTTTTGTGTGGTTTCTTTTGTTTTAAAACTTCCCTTACAAATTTAAATAGAATATGTTCTTAACCTACTCCTTCACAATGCAGTGAATTACAGTACAAGCATTTTTCCATTTTAGACTTTAATATTTTAAAATAATCCTACTGGTGGTTTTGTCTTTAATTAGTAGTTTAAACCATTAGTGGCCCGAATGATACATTCTAAGTTTCAAATCTGAAACTATTTAGTTATATTTAAACATTTAGTGTTAAGAAGATAAGTAAATCAAGAGTAGAACATGTAAGTCAGATGAAATGATATCAGACCAATTGTCATCATCAGGTGGCTTTTTGTATGCTATTGCCAGACATCATTTATATCTGTCTAGTAAAATTGAACCATGCCATATTTTTCATAGCCTTACAAGCCAACCTGTGTACCACATAGTTGATACAAATACTGAATTGATGAATAAACAGCTTCAAACACGACAAACCTATATTTATGGTTAGTAGGCTGATTATACGAAAATAAACTAAGTCACCAATTTATTATGGTAACCAATATGGCAACAACTGCAAAATGAATAATGGCAAATTAAATGCAATGAAAAAGGGGGCATTATCTTTCCAAAATCATTAATTATGTTTTGAAAGTCTGGTGTCATCCATATTTTTTATACGTATGGTTCAAATATTTCAAAACAAGTTACTTGTAAATATGCCTTGTAAAGTAACAATTTACTCTCCAAACTACACATTGATTTGGAGATACATTTTAAAATCAAGTTGACATAATATAGGAAAGTTCACCAAACTGCTATGTCCGAAAAATATTTTTTTTTACTGTCATGTCAAAAGGGAATTCTAAAGAAGAAAAATAGCTGCCTTTAAATGTCTCTTGATAAGAAATTGTCTATAAAACATTAAATAAATGACTAGGGACATATGAATTATTAAAGAATTTTTTTTTGCCAAATTAGAAACATCAGCTCATCAATCAATCACTATTGAAGAATAAAGTTTCATTCTCACACGCACACCCAACCCCCCCCCCCCCCCCCCCCCCACCCCTACAATGAAGTGATTTGTGTTACATATTGGGAGGACGCTAAATAAAGACATGAAGATGTGGTGCATCCCTTGTGACAAATTTTCTCATGCGCCTGTCATTAGAATTATTTTTTATCATCCTGAAAAATTATCCAGTGACAAGAGGGCTCCTTACTTACAAAATGGTAAAAATTGTATTTAAATGAAGAGACATTTAAACATATTTAGCAGCACTGGTTTTCACTATTTACATTGAGCAGTTGAATATATAACAATGTTGTAACTCATGCTTTGTATAATCATGAGGGAAAACCCATACCCAACTGAGAATTTCAAAAAATTCTGCAACGCAATGAAGTGACAGGGTGAAACTGGCCAGTTAGAGAACTACATAATATGCTGGTTATAACAGAAGCATTTGTTTCTAAATTTCGTGAGAGAGAAAAAATTCTGCTTGACACATTTGGGAATACACTTTTGAAGTTACAGATCCCACCTGCACTTACAAGAGCAAAGATAACACAATCAAAGATCAAGGAATATAACATGAAATATACAATGCTATAAAAATACCAATGGCACCAATATTATTTTAAAAAACTGAGTATATTGTTGCTTAAAGTCATCACCATTTCCGTTTTAAAAGTTAACAGTAGACAGCCTGAATTTGTAAGAGAAACAGTTTTATACAATTATAGAATTTAAAAAAAAAAAAAAATTAGACCTTTTAAAAAAAAAAAAAAAAAAAAAATTAAAAAACTGAGTATATTGTTGCTTAAAATCATCACCATTTCCGTTTTAAAAGTTAACAGTAAACAGCCTGAAATTGTAAAAGAAACAGTTTTATACAATTAAAGAATTTAAAAAAAAAAAAAAAATTAGACCTTTTAAAAAAAAAAAAAACATACATTAAAGGGCACTCTAAGAGCATAGTTAAAATAACATCATTTTTTAACAGAATTACTGCTAAAATTTCTGCTTTCAGTTAAGACAGCAGCAGGCTTGAATAATAAAAAATTTAATTTATTTTGCTACTGCATAAGTAGATTCCACAGAAAATTTTTAATAGTTTGAATGTTTTAGGTGTAAACAATTAAAATACCAATTTACATTCAACATAATCACAAAGAGCAAAGCTTTTGGCTTTTAAAAAAACTAAAATTTGCAAACAAAACAAAAAAAATACAACATGACTTCGTTGCACAAGTGAAAGACCGTTAATTTCAAGAAAAACGTAAATGCATAAGTATTTTGCTTAGCATAATGAATCAGAAAATTAAAATAATAAAAACTTATCCATCTTATGAAGAGGCAGGTTCACAACTGAGTAAATACCTCTTATGGATGGTTGGAGAAACTAAAATAGACTTGTTCAAAAAAAAATTATTTATGAACATCTTTCACTGGCCTTTTTTATTTATCGTCCCATAATTTTTCATTTTCTTCTAACTTTCTCTGATCCCATGTGATAACTATGTCTGCTCAACTTAAATACGCTCATTTTCCCTTGATTAGATTTGTTTAATTATGACAGTAAGACTTCTTAAAACCTTAAAATTCATTTCGGGAAATTGATGCAATAATGATACATTTATTTACAATTAAACCTGCCTTTTAATATAAAATGACTTTAATTTAGGAGTTGAATAACTAAGAAGATAATCTTATAATTTTATGATGAAATTCATTAACCAAAAACTAATAACACTAATGTGTTAATATTTTTTACAATATTAGAAAAAAAAAACATTTTCATTCAAACATTGCTGGGAAAAAAGGGCAGTGACAAAATTAAAACAATTAGACATTTTTAATGTAAGTTCTGAACATGGTTTAAAAAATTACTAACAAACATACACAAGACTAAAACAGATACTTAACCTGTCCACCATATTTAGTTTCAATAATTTGAAAATACAGGTACAAACAAATTTCTCTGACAATTTTTCTTTCCCAGTTTTACTGTGGCCGGAATTTGCAGGTCACAAATTTGAATTTTCTCCCCTTGCACTCCATCTTTTTTCACCCAACAATCTTGAGGTCTCACTGGCAAACAGGCGTGCTGTAGGTTGGAAAAGATATTCTTTAGTCTACTTCTAAATTGTGAGATCTCTTATGAAACTTTCAGAACCGCATTTCCAATTATCTTTCAAAAAATTATTTTTATAACAAAACAAAAATATAATGCAAATACAATGATGTTACAGTGCCAGTATATCCAAGCATCTGTTCAAATTTCATTGTTACTTTTGCATTGACTGGGATAAATTTCATGTTTGCAATTAAGTAGTGGCAATTTTAAAATAATGATAATTATTTTAGTTCTTTTGGATAATTAAAAAAAAAATTAAAACAGAGTAATTAAAGACTTTTTAATTATTGGAAGTACAGCATAGCAGGATTTACCTAAAAATAAAACAAATAAATGAATAAATACATTGAGAAAACAAATCCAAAAGAAAAAAGTAAGCTACAGTAAGTAAGTACAGACTTAAAGGTCCAGAACTGACAGACGTTTCCAAAACCTTCAAAGACCATTTTTTTAAAATTCAAACACCTATTTATTACCATTTTATTTTTTATAGAAAAAAACAACAACTCACCTAACATAGATACAAAATTCTTTATCACACTTAAAGTATATACACAATATATAAATAAAATTAATAGCCAGCTTATCCTTGTAAAGGTAGCTTATCCCTTAGAGATATAACACAAAATTATTTACAATGTTATATACATTCGATTCAGCTTAGTGTCCAAGCATAATTTGTTGTTTAGGCTAATATTTGAAACATAGTATCATGATCGGTCATAAGGCACAGACTAATAGGGAAACTTCATAGAATAATATTTTAAAATGTACTGGCTGCGCAGTTGTATCCAGTGTCTTTTTTTAAAAAAAATAGTGTTTAGCTCGATTTCCTTTTTTTTTTTTTTTTTGAACTGGTGACCTCCCTTTTGCTGTTGGCTAATGTAACTAGACTGGCTACATCTGCTTCAACAGTTTTTGCTATGGGGTTCCCCTGCTCTTTTGACTTGATTAGTTATCAGTCTTTGAGCACAGAGACTATAAGTGTTTAAATTTTTCACAGTGACCTCTTTATTCACAGAGAACATCTTTCTACTGTTGCCTGGCCATGGCGATATAACTGCCTAGTCAAAAAGAGGTGCTCATTTGTTAAGATTAATTTGATTTGCTTAAAAACATTTACTGAACAATTAACAAATTTCTTTAACAATCATTATGAAATGCGCACTGCGCAATGTTAGTTAAATTTAAATGGAAACATCCCTTTTTTCATTCAAATTTTATTTTTGGCCTTTTTCTTCTTTCTTTTTAATCAATTTTCCAAAACTTTCAAGGATTATGAAGTTTTTTGCCAACTTTCCCAAACTTTCCGGGCCCTTGAAATTTTTCTATTTCCTCCCTAATGAATTTAATACATACTTCTTTCTTGTAAGCCCTGATCAAAGTTTTTATACACGAACACAAGTTCGATCATCAACATGAACCAGACCAGCAATCCAAGTGAAACTGGAGGACAAAAGAAGAAAGGGAAATATATGTTTAAAATAACATATTAGAACTTTTTTTTAAATATTAAAAAATAAAATTACAGATAAGCGCAATAGATTTAGCCAATGGAAATATCTTACAAAGGGGGTGGGGGGGGGGGGTGTGAAGTTAAATTAAACTAGAGAAAAGATTTATTGAATGATGCAACCAATTGCTAAAAGATAATGAAATTGTATACATGAAGGATTCATCTCTATAAAAAATAAAATTACAGATAAGCGCAATAGATTTAGCCAATGGAAATATCTTACAAAGGGGGTGGGGGGGGGGGGTGGGAAGTTAAATTAAACTAGAGAAAAGATTTATTGAATGATGCAACCAATTGCTAAAAGATAATGAAATTGTATACATGAAGGATTCATCTCTGGACAACAGAGCAAAGTAAAAAAAAGAATACCCCAAAAAGAACAAGAGAAGAACAAATTAATTGGCTGTGTTGATATTCAACAGTTTCATTGCATCAACAAATATATATTCGAACAATTTGAATAATTTTGCCTAAATTTTAATGTTTTGATTTCCCTTAATCATGAGTCTGCTTATGAAAGTTTCTCTCGTGGCCCCTACACTGTTTATTTTCATATCACAGACAGTTTTATCTTGGTCATATTTAATTTATTTGATCTAGTTTAATTCAAACAAATTAACCTAGTTGTTATAATTACTTTTGTACAAACAATTTTTTTTTTTGACTCACCAGCAGCTATCAGGGAGTAGACAATGCTGTCCTTTGTTGGTACCTTCTCATCCTTCAGCTCAATATACTCCTACAGAAAAGTATTTTTTTTTTTTGAAAATCAACAGCAATGTTCCCATGGCTCTAAAAAATCTATGGCATATTCCCATGGTTTAACAGTGACGTAAAAAAAAAAAATTTTTAATCTAGAAGGTAATTTAAACCAAAGTATGTGGCATCATTTAATCAAGGTAGTATTATCAGAGATAAAAGTTATGGTTTCCCCTAAGCACATTGCATCATAACTAGTTCCATATCTGATAAAAGTATCATCCATTAAAGCAGCTGCTTGTCACATGTTAGACACCTTGTTTGATTCTTTGTTGGGGGTTCATTTCTTTTCATCGCCTTTTATTTTGTTTGATTAGTTTCTCAAATTTTTTTTCATAAAATGCATTTCACACTTCACTTCAAGATTAATAGAAAAAAATATATATGAAGTGTAAAAATGTCCTACATTTCTGGTTTTAAAGCAAAATAAGAAATGAATCATATTGGATTCAGATATTTATTTTGTACTTAAAAAAAAAATAAAAGTCATATGGCAATTAATGAAAGTATGTCACAATTATTCAAATAACTACTAAGACTTTCAGTCATTAACTTACACGAATGATTTTAAATAAGTAATAGCATGGCTTGATGAGTCCAAATATAGCAAAGACAACAGCTCCTGACTTAAGTTCTCGTTTAAGCTGTAATAACAGAAAAAAAAAAATGGGGGGGGGGGTAAATTTTATAGAGTCACTAGCTTAAAGTTTACAATTGTAGGTACTGGGTATTGAGTTTATAATATTTAATTTTACACTTTACCAGAAACAAATGGTTCTAGCTTTAAACTTTAATCAAACTTAACAAATTATCTGATGTTGAAATAGACTACCGTTTATGTGCACATTTGTGACACTATAAAATATTTGGTAAATACTTACTGAGACCCAGCCCAGTAAACACCAAAAGAGAGAATAAGGAATGCCAATAGCAAGAGAAACTGTTTCCAGCAGGGAGACCTTTGTGCCATCTTTAAGTGCCAGAATCACTATGCTGCACTGTTAGTCAGTAATTAAACATACATTAGAACAAAGCATGAATGTCAAAATAAGTGCATAGCATTTGACTGTCCTACAACTTAACATATACACATTTTTATGCTGCACAGGTATTTGATACGGCCAAAGCCCGGTATTGTCCAGTTTGCTAAAGGCGGCCAAGGTATGAAAATGGTCAATGTCCCTCTAACTTTAAAGAATAAAACTTATAGTTAAAGATAGACCCAAACTTAACTATTTTAACATACCTCAAAGATCCCTTTATGGTAATAGGAAACAGTTGCAGCTCTGGTTTGATTTATTATAAATTGTCTCACTGTTACACTCATTACCATGACGACTTTAGAAATTAGTTACCGGTACAGGGGCTTTTAGCTTATGATTTCTTGGCAATAACTTTCATCATACAATCAAACTTGGAGCATGATTTATTGGATTATCGTTTAAGGTTTTCTCTGATCAAAAGAGTGAAAATGCAGTGGGGTTGCTTTATGCCTAGAAGCTCTATTCAGTGAAAGAACCCAGCAAAAAAAATTAAGATCCCCAAAACCCAAAATCAAATTTCTTTCTTAAGTGCCCATTTAAAGCTGTGGACTTACAGCAGCTTGCAAATCAAACTTGAGGAGACAAGAAAACAGTCCAGCTTGTCTGTACAATCCTGAAAGCCAAAAGTGGAAACTTGTAAACTTAATAATAAAAGTATACATAATGTCCTTTGTCAATGAAATTGAAATTTTGATAGGAGAACAAAGATTCTAATTCAGCAATTATAAATATAGTTTCTTACGTTCCTTACGTTGCAAATGAGGAGAGGCGCCCACAATTCGAAATTCCAAGTAACCAAAGTTTTTGGACACAAAGTAAGCTAGGGCAATATTGGGTGGAGCAAGAACACATGCCAAGACAAGTCTCACCTGGTGAGATCATTGGCATAAAGATAATATATATTGATGCACATAAAAGATATGATTTCACATAAAATTCATGATGTAGTGCCCAAAAAATTACAATTTGTGAATATAGTCAAGAAGTTCTTTACTATGAAATCAGTCGACTTTGCGCACTGACATTTCTTGGTCTAAATAAATATGAAAAATAAAATAAGTAGTACCGGGGGATCTCAATAGTAAGTTCATGTGTTTATTTCTTTATCTTAAATAGTTTCAAAAATTTAGATTTAAAAAAAAAAAAAAAATTAAAGTATTGAAAAATTCAATACTGAACATCACAAAAGTTTTGATTTACAGTATTTTTAAAGAACCTTCATAAAAAGAAAGCATCTCTGATAACAACTGACATTTTTTGGTCTAAATAAATATGAAAAATAAAATAAGTAGTACCGGGGGATCTCAATAGTAAGTTCATGTGTTTATTTCTTTATCTTAAATAGTTTCAAAAATTTAGATTTAAAAAAAAAAAAAAATTAAAGTATTGAAAAATTCAATACTAAACATCACAATAGTTTTGATTTACAGTATTTTTAAAGAACCTTCATAAAAAGAAAGCATCTCTGATAACATTTTGCATATTTTTTTAAATGTGTATGCTTACCAACTTCACAGTGGACTGCTTAGATGGGTTGAAGACAAAATATTCAAGTACACAGTACATAACCACCACTAAAATGGCAGCCATAAAGGCATACAGCTCAAAGATCCGCTCCCTCATTATTCCGTGAAGCACATAAAAAATGCAGAAGCCTGTAAACCGCATTAAAGCATTTGAGGAGCATTAAAAAATTCATCTGCCCATTCATCCTAAGGGAGAGTCAAAAAAAAAAGAACCCAGCCAATGCAAAAACTGCTTATCCAAAAGATAGCACCCAGACGAACCACAAAATGTCAAGTTGTCAGCATTCCTTTAGCCCTAAAACATAAGTATTTCACAAAGTATGCCTTTAGTCCAAATTATAGTAAAAATACCTGCACACACAAAAGGTATTGATTGAAAAAATGATTGTGATAAATATGTATAATTTTTTTGTAAATAAGGAAGACACTTTAAAATGACCCACCCATAACCAAGAAAAAGCAATGTTTCTTTAATCGCATCAATTGCTTATTAAAAAACATTACAAGGGAAACGTCTAGAATACTTATTTTATTTAAGAAAAGTGTTGCAACTTTTCAATCTTGGTTGCTGATCAATGTTGGTTAAAATCTCAAAACACAATTTTCAGATATAAACAACAAAGATTTTATCTACCTGAATTTATGAGAAGCAGAAGTGTGAATGTAAAATCTGGGGACTGAGAATCTTTCTCATTGATTACTATTATCATCCTGTACAGTGTCAGGCTAATGGCTGTCAAAATATTTATCATTGATACGATCAGAAATATCCATTCCTTTCCAAAAAGACCTGCAAAAGTTTTGGTCTGAAAATGATAAATTATGATAATGTAATAATACAATATTTTAAAAATTTTAACAAAGACCAGCTAGTAGGCAAAGTCAAAGGGATGAAAGATTTTTAAAAAATGAATGGCAAGGTGAGCAAAATAGTAGAGGCAGGCAGCAGAAATCACACACACAAATACTTATAATAATTCTTCATAATTAATGACTAAAAGTATTATTAATACTAAGTCCATACTAACTGACCATATTCATATACATTATACATAATAACAATAATAAATATTAATTATTTATTATTATTAATACTAATAATAGACCTTTCCAAGCGCTGTTGTCTTTGTGTATTTAGGAACATCCCTAATTCCATATTTTGAATAATCATTCGATGCAGAATTCGCCATTATATCTCTTTCAACAGACTGTTCCATTTCTATTTCAAAATTGCAATACTAGACATAAACTAGTCCTAGGCTGCAATCATATTTCTTTTAAAATAAGGTTCGTTCCTCCATTTTGTTGGGGGTCACATGATGAACTATTGTTTTTGGCATTCGAAAAAAAGCTATACAATGATTCTAACTATATTCATAATTAATAATGCTCAAGTCTAATGGTACTCGGGTGCAAAAGGCGCTGCGTGTCTGGGTCCATTTTGACTCGGTGCTTTTCGGATGTCATTTGTGGTAGTTTATTTTAGTTAAACTGAAGAATTAAGTTTACAAACATATAGTCTATTCAATTATCTTTCATTTGATACCTCATTAATTCTTACATACCAAACGATAAAATTGTTAATAGTATTTTAATCCCAACCTCGCACTTCTGGTAACCGGGTACCAATAGCCACTTCGTTAATAATAATATGCTTAATAGAATGCACTCATCCCAAACCATCATCTTGACTGAGACCCATAAGGCTCTCATCCCAAGCAATCATCTTGTAGTGAGCCCTGGTGCATTCATCCAAAACAATTATCTTGACTGAGAGCCATGGTGCGCTCATCCCAAACAATCATCTTTTTGTGAGCCTTGGTGCACTCATCCTAATCAATCATCTTTTTGTGAGCCCTGGTGAGCTCATCCCAAACAATCATCTTTTTTTGAGCCCTGGTGAGCTCATCCCAAACAATCATCTTGTTGTGAGCCCTGGTGCATGAATCCCAAACAATCATCTTTTTGTGAGCCCTGGTGAGCTCATCCCAAGCAATCATCGTGTTGTGAGCAATTGTGCTTTCATCACAAGCAGTCATCTTGACTGAAAGCCATGGCGTTTTGATCCAAAAGAATTATCTTGACTAAGAACCATGATGCTCTCATCCCAAACAATCAACTTGTTGTGAGCCCTGGTGCACTCATCCCAAACAAGAATCTTGTTGTGAGCCATGATGCTCTCATCCCAAACAATCATCGTGTTGTGAGCAATGGCGCTTTCATCACAAACAATCATCTTGACTGAGAGTCATGGTGCTCTCTTCCCAAACAATCATCTTGAGTGAGAGTCATGGTGCTCTCATCCCAAAGAATCATCTTGACTGAGAACAATGGTGCTCTCATCCTAAACAATGATCTTGACTTAGAACCCTGGTGCATTCATCCCAAACAATCTTCTTGACTGATAGCCCTGATGCTCTCATCCCAAACAATCATCTTGTTGTGAGCCCTGATGCACTCATCCCAAACAATCCTCTTGCTGTGACATGGGGCTCTCATCCCAAACTATCATCTTGACTGAGAGCCATTGTGCACTAATCCCAAACAATCTTCTTGTTGTGAGCCCTGGTTAATCATCCCAAACAATCACCTTGCCTGAAAGCCCTGGTGCTCTCATCCCAAAAAAGCATCTTGTACTCTCTAATTACCTGAACTCTATTTCCCTGTTTTGAAATGGTAAAAAAAAAAAAAAATTATATCAGTGTGTTTCAAGTTTAGGGAATGCACGATAGATGAACACAAAAATTATAAAATTAAATAGGATATGTAAAAAAAACAACAAAAAACCGAAAAGTCTAAAAAAATACTATGTAATATTTTCTACTGCTGAAGTTTACAAATTCAACAAAACAAAACCGAAACATTGGTATGAGAAAGAGCGGCAGCAACGTTTTATCCACAGAAAATCGACGAAACCCGTCTAACCCATAGCCATAAATATAAAGCAACGCTAATTTCAAGAAGTGAGTATCCTCAAAATCATTATTCCGCTGAATTAGTTTACTTCCATTCTTGCTACTTAATTTATAGCTACGAAGAAGTGGAAATCGGACCCGTGTTTCGGACGTGAGAAGTTGGGATTCAAAATTATTAAAACTATTGTTGTAGGCACTTTGATTAAAATTTCAAAACATTTTTTAAAAATATAAAAATACTACAGCTGTATAGAGCACATATAATGGTTTACAAAAACACCAAGATAAACTTTCTAGCTCAAGTGGTTCAAAAGTTGTGAATTTTTTAGTATGGACCTCAAAACCCCTTTTTCACTATGGGATTTTCCTCCACATTTCCTCACCCTCATATTACTATTTACTATTGTTTGTATGCCTATAACTTTGTTATAAAATGAGACAAAAATATGATATTTTGAGGGAACACAGTTAAATATGAGTTCTTCTAAATAAAGCCAAAAAATACAATTTTAGTTTTTGTTAATATTCCTCAAAAAAATATTTTTAATCTTGATAATTTTCCTTATTAAAATGAATAAAATATGCTGACTCGTCACTTACTTGTATTAATTAATTAATATTTTTTAAATATACAAGTTTAAAATTTGCCTAATTTCATAATAATAATAATATTCTTTAGATATTAATTTCTCATTTTCTGTGGAATTGTTTAACTTTTATCAGTATAAACAAATATAACAGGGGGATTATTTGATTCATTTATATAAAATTGAAAATTTTACTTTTTATTTTACCATTTTCTATGTATGTATTTTAGTCCCATTTGAATATGACCAAAAAATTAGTTATCTTGTTTCACAAATCAACATGTATCAACTTTGGCTGTTGATAGAAATTAAAATAAGTTCTAAGTCATTTGTTTGAGGTAAGTACAAGCTTTTATGGTTGTTCTTTAGTAAAAGCTTAAGAAATTCTTGGATTACTGTATCAGAAAGTGTGTTATTTCTTGAAGAATACTGAGGATTAAATAAGTTTCTTGTGGAATATTGTGATTTGTGAGGTGAATTCAGGATATTTCAATATCAAAGGTAAGTGAATATTTTTTTTAAACATTTTTATTTTAAAATTTAAGCATCATAATTTCCATTAAATAATAAAATATGATTACATGGCCTAAAATATCATTAACTATAATAGTTAATTGTTTATTAATAGGTCTTGCAATAATAAGTTGGGATGGTATACTATAGGCTATACTATACTAGGCTCATAGGATGGATGGATATATATATATTTATTTAATTATTTATACTATTATTTATCATACAATAACGATAGAGCTATTTATCCCACTTCCCCACTCAAAATAAAAGCATCAGATAAAAGTAATTAGAGCTATTAAATTTTTGCTTTGTTTTAAAATATTATTAGTGGATAATATGCTGGATTTCCAGTGTAAATCAAGCTACTTACTACTAAAATGTTCATTATCCATAATAGGTAATTTTGGGACACATGTGACAAAAATTTTGTGCAAAAATTTCTCACCCATGCACTGGTCCTAACCTCACGAATTTTGGATATGTTGTTAATGATGCCTTCATCTAACATTGGTATTTTCTTTTTTTAAACTTATATTTTCCACAAAAAAATTATGAATGAGTCAACTTTAGCTATTATTTGCCATTAATTTTCAAAGTCAAACCATCACATTTTTTCTAAAATGAAAGTGTCAAATGAACAAGAAACATGTCTGCTTTAAGTTGAGGGCAGAAGTAGAATTTATTAAAAAAACTAAATTTAGCAAAAATAATCTTTAACAACACTACCCACGGTAAATTAAAAAGTGGAGGTCGCCATTTTGACAACGAAATCACGATACCCGGTTTTCGGCACTTCCCGGATCATACCGAGGTCCCTACTATACTATCTTATCTATTCACTATAATACTATACTATATTTTATAACTATAATGACTATATGTTTGTAAACTTACTTCTTCAGTTTAACTAAAATAAACAACCACAAGTGACACCCGGATAGCATTTAGTCTAAAGTCTAAAGGGACCTGGGTCCTAATAGTGGCTAGCGTACCTGGGTCCCTTTACTGTAAAGTTTACTTGAGACTAAATTCTATTCGAATGTAGGCACTTCGGAATCACACCCCTCCCCCCCCCCCCCCCCCGGAAATACCAGAAAAAATTGGTATCGACTAGTATCGTAATTTTGTTGTCAAAATGGCAACCTCCACTTTTTAATTTACTGAGGAGGGTATCGGCGGTTTGCCTTTTTGGTAATTTTGCAGTTCAGGTGTGTATATTATATTATTTCTGATTGAATTTCGTATTATCACGTGTGACGGGTTTCTGCACACCTCACTATGTTTGTCTGTAGATTTGTCAGATATTCTACATTCAATATTATTATTCATTTATTATTTATTTTTGTTTGGACTGTTATTTGAATTTGTAAATAAATGAACAAAGTCAATAATAATATAATTTAAATATAAATTAAAATATAAAAGTTGTTTTAATTATAATTATACTATACAATATAATCATATAAAATATATAGACTTGTTAATAAATGAAATGGTCTGCAAATGTTGTTAATTATATTATAATTATTTTTTCATTTCAGTTTGTAATTTCTCGAAATTTTAGTGACTATTGAAGATTATAACCTATATCTGGCAAACTTTGCCCGAGATGCAACCTCAAATGTGAAAAGAAATGGCTATGCTATCTATCTGTATAGCAGCGTACTAAACAAGATAGAGGACATGAAAGCGTCTGTTTCTGCATTTGATGAAGCCTTCCAACAAGAGGCTGCAATTCATATACATGTGTCAAGATTGTAGAAAAAACTCCATAAGCACAGTGTAAATATTTTGTTCCACAGAATGAAGGCCTGCCACATGTGAAGAAGTTGCTCACTGACTGTATCATTGTCATTCCATTAGGCAAAGGTCTATAGCCAGGTGCCGGTTTCTGGAGAACAAGGTAAGAGAAGTTAAGTCTAAAGCTAAATGTAACTTGCTTTGCAGGTGCCCTAAGAAGAAAGTGAGGAATCAGAAAACATCACACAAACTAAACATCCTTCACTTGAAGAACTATTTGAAAAAAATGTTACTGTAAACTAATCAAATTTTGGATGATACATCCCACCCTCTTTATCACAGATACTTAAGATTGAAAGATAAAAAATTTTGTTTGTTCCCCAATCTGTGCAAATTTACCTGTGTGCTCCCTTAAGGTCACAAAATCTAAATGATCACTAATTAAGTCACTATTATGACAAAGAGAGTTCACTGATGGGCTGTTATTTTACACTAGAGAAATAATTTAATGTAGATGGGTTGTGTTAAAATTGTTTAAGTTGGAAAATGTAGACTTTATTAAGATATGTATTTATTTATTTGCTGAAAATGTTATGTACAATGTAATAAAAAACATTTCAATTTTTTTGGGTCAATATAATAGTCTTATCTTATCTTATTAAGAGGAAGACTGAAAGAGTGGAGACTCTGAAGCAAGAGAAGTCGGCACTGAAGTCCAAGGTACTACTCTTGGAGTGAGAGCTTGGAGTATCAACATCAAAGACAGAGAAAAGCAGACTACTGAGCAGAAGGAATCGAATGCTGAAGAAGAAGATGCCCCAACTACAGCAGGAGGTTTCTGATTTGAAGCCTACACTCTGGGCCACTTTGGAAGAAAGGAGAGAGGCACTCTTGAAGGTGGATGAACTGATGGAGGGAGGCCTCTGAGAAGATTGAAGTCATCATTGCCAATGATACACAGATGACAGACCCATGAGGAAATGTGTCTGTCATTGCATTTAAAACCAGGTGCCTGTGGATAAAGCTTGAACAGTGATTGACTTCTTAATCCGAGAGCTGGGTGTGCGGACCTTGTCAGTCATCCCTTGTGCATCAACAGCAGCATCCATGACCTAAGAGCTGGGAATCCTCTCTGACAAACAAGTTGATGAAGTATTGTTTAAGGTTAATAATGTTACATTATCCTGAGACTCTACACCACTTGACAGGCAGCCTCCAAACAGCAGGAATAGCATGTGGTAAGATCAAGTCATGAATACTCTTCAGGATGTTGCCTCTGTGTACTCTAGTTTCCATAAAATCCAACAGCAAATGGTTTTGTATACTTTTAATCTCTCTCACTAGGCAACACTAAGCGATTGAGTCCAGGTGAATAAGTGTGCATCTCAGCAATTGGAAGAGACACTAGGTAAGAAGCTAGTGCAGCTGAAAGGCCACTTACACCCACTGGACGGCTTGGCTACCCAGGAGAAGCTCAAAGCTTTAGACATTGAGTGGGAGATGAAGAGTAATATTTTTGTAAGTGAAGGCTGCGCAGCTGATTTGGTTTATGCTGTGTCTACATTGATGTAACTATAACAATGATTATCTGGTCTATTCTGTGTCAACATTTATGTAACTATAACAATGATTATCTGGTCTATTCTGTGTCAACATTTATGTAACTATAACAATGATTATCTGGTCTATTCTGTGTCTACATTTATGTAACTATAACAATGATTATCTGGTCTATTCTGTGTCTACATTTATGTAACTATAACAATGATTATCAGGTCTATTCTGTGTCTACATTGATGTAACTATAACAATGATTATCTGGTCTATTCTGTATCTACATTGATGTAACTATAACAATGATTATCTGGTCTATTCTGTGTCTACATTTATGTAACTATAACAATGATTATCTGGTCTATTCTGTGTCTACATTGATGTAACTATAACAATGATTATCTGGTCTATTCTATTCAATTTGTTTGTTTTTAAATGTTATGTTTTTTAAATCTATTTTCCTTTAAATTTGAAATACTAAAATATTTTCTTTACATCTACTAATATGAAATGAAATCAGGGACCCATCAGGGTTTAAGGCCTTCCTGTGGAGATCTAGGCTAAACCCAGGAGTCATAGTACGCTATGTGGGGAACAGACTCCACGTTTTGTTCCACCTAGCCGGGATCATTGTCCACCTGAAGGACCGGCTATCCCAGTACTTGACCAAGTAATCAACTGCTATAGGGTTGCAATGGGTCATCATGATGGACCTGGACAATCCAATATTTTTCTGCAGTTGAGAGCTTTAGGTATTTTATATATTTTAAAAATATTTTTGTGAGGAAATGTTTCAATACCTGCTAATCATACATGTTTGTATTGTTTCCTAAATTTTAATATATTTTATATGGTAGTTCTCTTTGGGAAACTCTTGACTAGCCCCTGGATGACCACATTCTATAAGAATCCTGTGGAAGCATTTGGAAATATTATGTGTTCATTATTTGACTATAACTATTAAACACCATTAGCTTTTTTTAAAATTATGTGCCCAATAAAAAAACAATATTTTCTCTTTATCACGGTCACAGACTCCACTCATCAAAACGTGTATGCTCCCGTTGAAGGAGATTGAAGGCACCCAGCCTTGGCCCCCACCATGGACCATGATGTTTTCGACAACCAGCTGGAGGTGATGTCCTGCTGAAGACAACCCAGCCTTGGTCCTCCGCATGGACCATGATGTTTTCAACAACCAGCTGGAGGTGATGTCCTGCTGAAGCTGAAGACAACCCAGCCTTGGTCCTCACCATGGAGCATGGTGTTTTCAACAACCAGCTAGAGGTGGATGATGTCCTGCTCAAGCTGGGGAGCTCCAAGGAGACATCAGAGCGGTTTTATTTTACCATTTCTTTCTGTAACACATCTACTCTGACATGGCGTGGGATCTTATTTCTTATGCTGTGGTATGTCAGTAGTATGGTTACTTATGTTAATACTTCAGGATGCCGACTAAGTCTTCTTCATTCTTTCACTTATTATCCAGGCACGTAAAGAAGAATACTCAATTCTGGTTAAAACTCACAGTACTTTATTGAACACACTTTATACTGATAATATTAATGATAATCCTTGCATGAATGTAATTTCACATATATATATAGTGTTATTCCATCATTCAGAAAGACACGTCCTCACACTACTATAACTCAGCTCAACTGTCTAATCACACAGCTCTCCTAGCTCTACTGTTCTCTACTGTTCTCTACTGCTCTGCGCTCAGCTCTCCCTATATCAGTCAACTCATACTTTATTACCCGCAAAGCGTGGAAAACAACCGCTCTGACAAAAACATAATTTTACTCTCCAAAAACGTGGAGCTCACATTTGCTTCTAAAAATACAATCCATTGATTGTCTCTCCCTGTGGAAAAACCTGGTCAACACTATTCACTGTTCACTCATGCTACCTCTCTGTTTTCATGTGAAAACATAGTCCGTTACACTTTCTTTACTTGAAAAATGTTTTTCAAATGTTCAAAGTAGGCAGCTGGGAGATTACACTGATGGCGAGCTGGCATCCCCCCAACCAGAGGTGATGGCCAAGACTTCATCTGCTCCAGTCCACAACATCTTCTGTGAGCGTGTGTTGGGAATGGTGGATGCCCAAGTTAAGAGTGCACCCAACGCATCCATTAGCACCTAAGCATCCATTAGCACCCAAGCATCCATGATTTTTGTTCATGCCAAGGTGAAGTGTCTGGCCAATAAGACAATGGATTTGCTGGTAGGAAAATCCAGTTCAGAGCAGGGTAGGATGATTTCTTTTGTTATTAACTTTACATGCAGGCAGATTAAAGTTTCTAATTGTAGGGATAAGTAAATGAGACAGTTGGTTATTTTTAGACAGACATAATTAGCGCAGAAAACCGATAAGACAGATAGAAATAAATTAGAAAGAAGCATTAGAAACTGTCTTGAATCTGGATAAGGCTTGGATGATGATTTTTTTACTAGGGAAGTAGTTGCATTGGTAACAAAAAGAAGTGTAGTCCTGTGGTTTATAGTGTAGATGACATTCAGGTGATTCCAGTTACTGCTTGAACTGCAGATGTCCTTAGGGGAGATTTTATTTAGATAATTTTGTTACCATTTGGTTTTTCTTATTTGACTATGGGTAGGCTACATTAAAAAACATTTTGTTCATTGTTCCCATTCAGTATGCTTGGTTAACATTTAATTTTATTGCTATTGTTAATAATTTTTAGCTTTTATTCAGAAAATAATTGTTTAGATATTTTCAAAATGTATGAACTATTGATTTTGTTGTTTAGTTTAGAATTTTTAAATTATTTTCCCATTTTTATCTTTATAGATTTTATTGTGTAAATACTTAAAAATTGTATGAACCATTTCTTGTTTAATTTTGAATTGATTATTTTTTGTAATACCTACAATTTTTTATTTTTCAGGCTGTTATCTTAACTTTTAATGCTAGTGTTTTTAATGCTATTTGCATTTATTTAGAAAATTATAATGTGTAGATTTATTTAATGTGGGAACCATTGATTTTGTAGATTTTAAATTGGTTTTGATTTTGTCTCGATGACTTGTTCAATACTTTTCAGACGGCTATCTTTAAATATTTGTATTAGTTACTTTTTGCATTTATTTAGAAAAGTATGTTGTGTAAATATATTAATGTAAGAACCATTGATTTTCATTTTGACTTGATTACTTTTTAAACACTTTTCAAATTTGTCTTTTTCAGGCTTATATCTTAACCTTTAGCTAGTGTTAATTGATGTTTGCATTGATTTAAAAAATTATTTTGTGTTAATACTTAAACATGTATGAACTATTGATTGTCTTCTTGTTTTTTACTTTAATATTTTTTTTTAAATCTTCCATTTTTCTTTTTCAGGACATTTATTTTCTTTTAAAAAAAGGTGACTGTTGAAATTAAATATAGTATTAATTATAATAAAGAACAGCTTTGGTTGAATGTATGAAGCTATTTACTTTTGGAATACATCTCCCCCTCCCCCTTTTTTTTTTTTTTTTTTTATTTTTTTTATTTTTTTTATTTTTTTTTTTTTTTTTTTTTTTTTTTTTTTTTTTTTTTTTTTTTTTTTTTTTTTTTTTTTTTTTTTTTTTTTTTTTTGAATGTTTTAAATTCTTTATCTCGTACAAGTGAATGTTATTAGTATTGGTTTAACATTAATTGTCTGTAATTAATTAACAAACTTTGAACCCTTTCTTGTTGTCTGTTTTAAATAAATATTTTCTAAATTTGAATAATTTATTAAAAAACATTTCTATATTTCTTTTCAAAAAGATTTCATTGTACCATCAAATAAGTAGTTTATTGCATGGACCTTTGATTTTTTTATTTTAATTTTAATAATTTTTCATATTGGGTATTTTCAAGCTCCCTACAAAACACAAAAAACTATCATTAAAATTTTAATTTTATTTGATGTTGTTATTACTTTACAATGGAATAAACCTGCATTTTTTTTCATGTAAAAAAAATAATACACTTTACCCAAAAAATATAAATTTTTTTAAAGATTTTTTTTTTAAAATTTCTCTGCAAAAAGATTTTTTTAAAATAAATATTTATTATATAATTTGAAACTTTTGTTGTTTATTGTGTTGTATATTAAAAATTCATTAATTGATAAGAGCACCCTAAAATATTCCATTGGCATGGAAAGAGTTAAACTAATTTTTAATATGTGAATTTTTAAATTTCCTTTTTGATACTAATCCAGAGATGTTTAATTTTTAAATAATTGCTTGGAAAATGCAAGGACCTAATTTTATTATTTGAATATTAGAATAAGAAAGAAAATGGAAATTAATGTATTTGAATTATAAATTTAAATTTATTTTTACTGATCTGTTATTGAGCAAACTATAAAAAAATTAAAGGAAACACAAACCATTTCAATTTAATATATTAAGATTAAAATGTTCACAATTAAATTGGGCCAAAAAATATTAATTTTTTTAAAAAATTGATTGTTTAAACATTTTTTTGAGGTCAAAATTAATAGAATAGACAACATTTAAAATTTTCTAATATCTATATTTTTGAAGCAGTAATGACATTATGCAACTGATTACTGACATCCTATACTAGTTTAAATGTTGATCTTAGTTTATTAAGAAATAGACATTTTTAACAGATTGTCCATGTTGGATACTTTGCAGACCTTTTTAATATTATAATAAATAAAGGCCTTTATGCTGTAACTGAATTTGCTTTATATATTGGGATCAAAAAATAAATCAGCTGTATTAATATTTCATTGATTCTGCTTCTACTATTTAAACATATTTAACTTCCCTTTTTTAAAATGTTATAAAAATTACAATTTTATTTTTTTCACATTTTACTTTGGTGGAAAGCTGTGGTATCACTGTGGTATCACTGTGGTATCACTGATCACAGTAAAAAAAAATTCTGATTTAATTGAAGTAAACAGCTTTATTTAAACTCTTATTCGTAAAAGTTGCATTCTAGTTAAAAACTATGTTATCTTTTACTTTTTTTGTGTTTTATGCTCAGTAAAGGTCTTTTAAGTTAAATAGATCTACTAGTCTAAATAATGCTTAAATAGATCTACTAGTCTAAATAATGCTTGTAATTGGTTAAAACCGGGAGAGGAGGCAAAGTTTATGGCTGAAAATAATTCTGAGAACCACTGATGAAGACTTTAATTTGTATAAATAGTTGACCAGGTACTTCTTTGAATAGTTGACCCAGTTCCTCCAACCGCTTAATGATTTTAGCTGAGTTTTTAATAAAGTTTGATTTAAACTACTTTGTCCCTTGATTGGGTTGACATATTTTTTTGTAACTGCCAATCCAGTATAAAGTAAATTAATTATTGCATATGGCAAGCAATCCAGGATAAGTATTGCATGGCTTAACTATGTACTTTGGGTGCCAAGACAATCAGTAGATGTTATTTCTCTTCTTAATCGCACACAGAATGTTTGTCTGATTCCTTTAGAAAACCAAGAAATTATTGATTTAGAAAATTCAATTTGTTTTCAGAAAAACTGTTCAAACTAGAGACATCACCAAAGATGTGTGCACTGTGAAAACCTTTCTCCTCTATCAACTTTATTTTGTTTAAAAACAGGTATTATTTTTTGGTTTTCTCTACAGGGATAGAAATTCTTCCAGAAGGTGGTTGAAATTGATGTGAAGATGTGAATACAGAACATGAATCCCTGATGTGGAGTTTTGTCCAAATGTTAACATTCATGGTAAGTGGTATGGATGAATGTCTTTTTAGAAACAATTGTCAGGTTTTGATTGGTGAAGTGTGCTTTAAATTGGTATATTGCACTGACTTTGCATTTAGCCAACGTAAGGCTAATCACATAATTTCTTAATTTAAAAGTTTTGGAAAATTATCATATAATTCTTGGGATTTCAAAACGTTTTCAATTTTTTTTATTATTATTGATACGCTCTTTACCTATTATTTTCATTCATTTTTATTTTTCTGATCATGGTATTTTAGCGGATGTGTTGTGAAATAAATATTTTTAGTAAATAAAAAAATAAAATACAAATTAATTATCTATTTCAGCAAATGATGAACACAAATTTTGGGTATGATTATTTGGCTCCTTTGATTTGCACAATTTATCAGGACAAAATTGAGACAAAATTTCGTATTATTACGGTACTTGATTGGTTGGACACCACCTTTACTGCCTATTAATTAATCTAACATTATAACAGCTTTTCAAATATAGAAATTATTTTCAACAAACACATTGTAAAATTGTATCCTGGTGTTTTTCTTGTCACAGTTACGCCTAGGAGGAAATGGAAAGCTACATGTAAGCCGATATCTATGTCTTTTGGACTGGTCATGCACAAGAATAGGTAATGATAGGTCAACTTTTATACCATTTTTTAAAAACTTGAGTGGATTTTTAATTAATCAATATTTTTATATTATAATTCGACACAATTTTGTATCAATAATTTTAAAAAAAACTTTTATTTTAACTTCAAATTTAATTTCTTTTCAATTTTTTTTATTATTCTAGGTTCAACTATAGATGATGGGGTTAACAACCAATATCAGCTACGCTAATGGATGATCCGGCAACAACCAATGTTAGATCCAATGGATGATCCCACAACTACCACTGTTTGATCCAACGGACGACCCAATAACATTCAATGTTAGCGCCAATAGATGACCAAACAAA
>CAXITT010000951.1:179341-192552 GCA_964033795.1 Lymnaea stagnalis
AGCCGAACAAAGGGAAGCAACCCACCCTACAAAAACACGACATGGCCTTCTCAATAACAAAGTCAATTTTTATTTTTAAATAAATTTTATTATTTTCCTTTTTACAATTAAAAAAAAAATATGATAATGTATTGTATTGTCTCAAATTAATAAAATGTAACGCCTGCTGGAAATCCATGGTTGTCTTAGTCAATGGCTGCCTGATGTTGTAGAAAGTTGCTGTCAAACCAAATTTACTAAATACTACATTAAGCGAACAATTAAAATATATACAATAAAATAGGCCTAGATGAGATGAGAAAGTGAACACAACACAAAGAAAATGGAGTGTGACCAAGCCAGGAATGAAATCAACACAGAATATGTGGAAGTGAACATGCACTAGTGATACTTTGGTGGTGGCCCATTAGAATACATGGACTAGCTTTTCAATAAGTGGCTAAAATCAATACAAGAATACAAAAAAATAATTGTAGTTACACTTTGCTAATAATTGTACAGTTACACATAATTACTAAATTACAAATCCACATGTTATTCCACATTCAATCAAAGTAATTTGGTAAATACTGGTACGCCTAAAACCCTAAATGCCACAAGTATCTGAGGTAAAACTTTATCTACTGTACCGTAATTTAAAATAAATTTTAAATAATTTAAAATAAATTTTAAAAATTCAAAATATACATACAGAAAAACTATTTTCTCTAACCATATAACATCATAAAATAAATTTTATTATACAATAACATGTAACAAATAATAGAATGTAAATTATTTTTAACACCTGTCATTTCAATAGTGTTTGTATGAATAAAAACATTCAACCCATTTTTTTTTGTCATGCAACCAAACGACTTTTAAGTTAAATATACAAACAGGTGTGTTAACAAAATGTAAAAAATATGTAATTAATAATGTCAAAATACCTGTGAATAAAAATGTCAACAACAGCTTTGCAAGGCAACTGTCCACCCACGCCCCTAATCCACTGTTAGCAATTCATGAAAAGTAACAATTTATTTTAAATCTTACTCTTGGGATGTTTGTCACAACCCAGGCTGAAAACCAAATGATATATCATGTTCACCCAACCAGTTTTGGTAACCCAGTGGGATTAGAACTGACACTACATCCTGATCTTAGCCAACAAGCCGAGGGGCCATCGATTATGTTATTAACCCACACTAAACCATTTCATATTTTCAATAATTTAATCATAGTGCAATTTATTACAATGGCTGCCATTTTGATCAAAACAGATGCAATGTGGTCAAGTGAAAAAAAGTAATGTTGTAATTGCTTATCGCATTTAACAACTAAATATTTTATCAAATTCTCAATTTCTTTAGTCCGGAAACAAACAACTCTTAAAAAAAGTTTTTCATATAAATCCTTTTTAAAATGTAATATCAAACAATGGGGTGTGGAACTGAAAATTTGAGAAAACATGCATACATTTTTACAAGTAACGCAATTCATAGGAATCCCAATAAATGAAAAAACTTTGGTGAGAGTATTAATTTTTAACTTTAAATATATTTTTACACTTGAAATTTTTTTTTTTTTTTAAACTTTAAATAAAGATTTAAATTCATTTTAAACCCTGAAAGTTATTCAGTTTATCTTTTGTTAACAGTGGTTGCTGCCGGTTGATCTGTTGTTGTAGCTAACAAGGGTTGGTGCTGATTGGTCCATTCTTGGATTTAACTGTGGCTTGAGCTGGGTCATTCACTTTGGGAGGCTGTTGTTGCTTACGGTGAATTCTATAGTTGAAGCTAGAAAACAATTTAAATAAAAGAATTTAAAAATTCAAGATATTAATCAAGGTTTAAAAAACAGCATAAAATATATGAAATATATAACATATCTAACATTTTATATTAAAATATGTTAAAGATTCAAGGTGAACTCACATGGTACAGTCTTGTCCATGATTAATCAAGATTAGAGTCTACTTCAGACAAGAGTCCACTTGATTCAAGAGTCCACTTCAGATATAGATTGCTCACATACAGGCTCGCCTCATAAGCACAGCTCCGTGTTGTATCAACTATTAGAAGAAATAAAGAGATTATACTTGAAAACCATTTTATGACAAGAATTTCTATACTTGAAAAGCTGTGAAATATTTGGCTGTGCTCATAGACAGGCAGGTGTGTTCAAAGACAGAAAGGTGTGCTCATAGGCAGTTAGGAAGGTGTGCTCATAGACAGGAAGATGTGCTTCATGCAAAATAATTTTTAAAAGAAATGATTTCTAATTTTTTTCCCAAAATGTTTTTCCCATGGAGACCTGTGCTATGCAGACCTGTTTACCCTCAAACTCCTAAACATAGGCTAAGGCAACTATCCTAATATTATTGTTGCTGTGTCTAGCGAGTTAATAATGAAAATACACAAAGCAATAATATGGCCACATCCATTATCATTACAAAAATGTGGCAGTGTTAATTTTATAGACTTAAATATTTAGAAAACCACCCCCCTCCCTTTACACAAAAATCTCCTAAATCGACACCACAGCCTTCCCCTCTCAGGGTAACTGTAATATAATTATAAATGGTCTCAATCCACTCACTGCTGGATGCTGAGAGCAGGTTAAAACAAAAACCGAAAAAGCACTTTTTAATTACCGGTACCGGGTATTATTTTTTTAATAAGAAAAATTACCAAAATGTATATATTTTTTTCAACCCAGTTACTTAAAATTGTAGTTGTGACGGATCTTGGCATAATATCGTAAAAGACACCTCAAAATCTTAAATTGTATGCCAAAATCATATGAGAGTAAACAGGTCTGGCCATGGAATAGAAGGAGCATTTCCATACACTTGAAATAATGATTTAGCAGAAAAGGTAATTTACTTCTTATTTTCAGCAAAGTGAAAAGTTCAGCATGGCTTTCCACACTCATTTGTGACCATATGCTTACTACACTAGCAAATTTAGATGATGAATGTATCGATGTAAAATTTATTGACATGAATGGAGAAAGTATATTTTCAGCAAAGTGAAAAGTTCAGCATGGCTTTCCACACTCATTTGTGACCATATGCTTACTACACTAGCAAATTTAGATGATGAATGTATCGATGTAAAATTTATTGACATGAATGGAGAAAGTGATAGTCACAATGTTAAGAGTTGAAGTAATATCTGAAAAAAAAAAAATCAATTCTGTTACACATCAGTGAATAATGATACCATGGTGACCATGGAAACGGTCAGTGAATTTTGGAATATGTAGTGATAGTCAACCTAAAGTATAATTAAAAGTTTATTCTCTTAATAAACTTATTTTTATCATGGTTATAACATTTCATTCATTTTTATATTTAATAAAAATTTAAATCACAATGAAATTGTTCCTTTTATATATAGGCTTATATATATATTATATTTCTTTCTTTTAAATTACATTTAAATTTTAAAATGAACAAGAGTCTTAAAAAGGTTAGACACGTGGTCGGCTAATTCAATATCCTTTCATTTGCAGTCATGAAATGTAAATAATACCTTGAATAGAAAAAGAATGGTATTTATTCAGTTTTAAATTTGTTGAAAGATAAAATTGAAATTATAACTGAATTTTATTTAATGAAAAATATTATAAACAATAAAAAGATTACAATTGAATGTATAAATTGACAAGTAGGGCTACATATTAGGTATAGAGAACCCCATTTTTAAGATGGCTACCTTCTGAGCTAAGACGGCCTGGACCATCTGATTGGCTTTCTCGTCAAGACAATTCTCATACTGCAATCAATGCTGTTCATTCTCATAGACAATGGAGCTGTTCTCTGCTTCCACCATCCTTAATCTCTCCATAAAAAGTCTTGTATCAGACCTGCCAGATAAACCAACAATGATGAGGGCTGTAGACTGGCATCATTGAATATTTATTGAAATCTTCCTACAAGTTCAAACTTTAAGTGATAAATTCATAAACAGTTTTTGAGAGAGATATCAACAGTCTCATAACACTTGTTGAAAAAAACTGGCTGTTTAAAAATCTATGCTGATGTTCCAATGGGTTCATGAGGTTTTGCATAAATGAGTTTTTTTAAAGAAGGTAAATAAAAATTATTGTACCGTATGAAAAAATATCTAAGCCAACGTTTGGCTTATTGTGTATTTTGTATATATAATTATATAAATTATATCATTATAATCAAATTAAAATGCATTACATATAGGCAATGTGAACAAATTAAAATGCATTACGTAGATGCAATTTGAAATTAGTATGTGTTTTGTCAAATTCAAACAGACAGATGACTGGGAAATTTTAGTTTTTGGAAAACTTACCAAAAATAATGAAAAAAAAAATCTTTTAATAATTATTTCTTGCTTGCTAAGCCAATCCATCCCAGAATGCCATCTCTCTTTATTTGATTGCTCAGCATCATGTCGTCTCTCTCTACAGTACTTTTGAGGTTACAGTACTTTTGAGGTTACAGTACTTTTGAGGTTACAGTACTTTTGAGGTTACAGTACTGATGAGGTTACAGTACTTTTGAAGATTCTATGGTGAGGTAGAAACAAAACAGTGGGATCAGTTTATAACAAAATTTCTAAGAAGAAAAAAAAAGCTGGGAACAGCATAAGCTAAAGCAGGAGAAAAAATTAATTAAAATACAATGATCCAACTCTGGGAGGATTTTGAATGGTTATATGCTTTCCATTTAATGGTCTCATACATTGAGAGAAACTGCACAGTTCCATAAGATTATGCTCTACACTAGTCATTAAACAACATATCTGTGGTGTATGGTACGTAGCAAATATGAATGCGTATACTTTGCTATTAGTGCCCGCAATCAAAACTTTATTTTTTTTTTAGCAATAAATAAAATGTAATCTCCTCGTTTTTTACTCAGATGATTCAACACATCAATTGCAGATGTTTCAATCAAATTTAAAGAAATCAGCCTTTCTTTGTGTGAACTATACTTTTTGTGTCTTTCCCATGCTTTCTTTTTTAATATCGATGGCATTTAATATAATTCTAGGAACACTAGAAAAACATGTGCCTTAATAAAAACAGGTAAATGGTTGTCTCCAGTGAATGATTTCTTGCTGTTTTCTGGATGCTTAAATATGTGTTTAAATGATCAAAGTGACACAGCAAAAAATCAGGTGTTCCCCTCATTTGGAAAATTGTATGAGAACCACCGTAAGACAAACATTTAAGGTAAACGATGACAAAATTAATTTATTATTTTTAAAAACTGCAACGTGGAATGCAAAAATCTGAGTACTCCATAGTAGAGCCGATTTTAGATAACCCTTTAAGATTTTCCATCAATTTTTGACATGTGCAGAACGTGTGCGCAAATGACTATTATAATTCTATGGGCATCATGCTGCCCATTTTGTTGATGAATATTGAAATATCCTGTGGGCATTAAATTTGCTTTAAATTTTAAAAGTGCATTTGGAAGTTAACCAAGTTTTTTTGATAAAAAGGAAGGGTTTAGATTTTCAAATTATTATGGTAAAAAAAAATATATATATTTGTAAATTGTAAAAATCTTTTATACCTAGGATTTAGAGAAATTATTGTCTTAAAGCAGTGGTTCTCAACCTTTTGGTTGTGACCCCTTTGGGGGTTGAACCACCTTTTCACAGGGGTCGCCTAAGACCATCGGAAAAAATCATATACTCTACATTTATGAAGTATCAATGAAAATAATTCTGTGTTTGGGGGTCGCCACAAGATGAGGAACTGTATTAAAGGGTCACGGCATTAGAAAGGTTGAGAGCCACTGTCTTAAAGTATATATATATCAAATAGTTTTATAAAAATGCATCATGTCATTTTTGCTCAGGAGTCTTCGGCGCCCTCGATTTCTTCCTTGTCCCTGATCAAAGTGACAGTACTGCCAACTTAATTTTAATAACTACAAAAATGCACTGGATGTTAGTTGTTAAAATGATTGAAACTATCTGAAAGAAACATAGGTCATAAGATGATATGGTAATCTACCATTTGAGCATTGGCTACAAAAAAAAATTCAGTTGTTTCTGTTTGAAGTGCTATTTAAACAATTATGTTTTTAAAGACATTGTACATATTCATTTCAGCACATATATAAATTATAGTTGCATTTTATTTAATTTCATTATGAAATTTTCACTTAGAATACCTAATACTAATATAATATAATACAAATAATCCAAGCCAATTTTTTTTAATAGAAAAAATAGTACAATTTTTAAATTTGAAAAATTAAAGGATTTAAACAATTTGGATCAACAAAAATTTTGTTGTATATTCCATTTCTGATTTGGTTTATATTGACATATGCTGCCCATCCGTCTGATACAACCAGTGAGCATGGAACAATATATTTAGTAATACACTCTTGTAACGTGATGGCACGTCGGTCAGGCACTTGATGACAGCGCCCACTCTCATTCTACACTGCCGAAAATCCAGTGACCCTCTCTCCACTGTCCATAGTGGTATTTCCTGTGGAAATAAAAACTGATTAAATAGCACTTCAAACCTGCGCAACTGTACTTTTTCGTAGCCAACGCTCAAGTGGTAGTTTACCGATGATAAAAGACAAAGGCCGATTTGGGTCGAAAATGATTTTCCTAACAAAACTAAATTAAGTACTGGGGGTGGTATTAGAAAGGAATTGGACACC
This sequence comes from Lymnaea stagnalis, assembly GCA_964033795.1. Lineage (NCBI taxonomy): Eukaryota > Metazoa > Mollusca > Gastropoda > Lymnaeidae > Lymnaea > Lymnaea stagnalis. The sequence goes on from CAXITT010000951.1 coordinate 186,003, forward strand.
TAGTCCTAGTGATGGTGCATAATTTCTGTGCCCATGGCCATTACTCTCGGTTGTGGTTATGTTGGCCCTGTTGTTACTAGTCTAGTATAGTATATGAATATGCAGTATACTGTATACTACAGTATAGTATCAAAATAGGGACTTTTAGTCATTTTTGATACTTTACCGGGTAGCCTACTAAAAAAAAAAATTAAATTGTAAATACTTTTATACCGTTGCCGCTACTGGACCGGCGACACTCGGACACTGGGAGTTACTGATACTCCTGATACTGTCACTTGTGACTTTTCACTAGTAACGACTAACGACTAGTACCAGTACTGTACTAGTGTCGTTTTCGGGCGTGGAAAATTCTTTGTGGCAAAGTAAGATTTTTGTAAAAGGCAGAAACTTGTTAACTGACTTCTCAAATGCCATTTTCAAAGTTTTTGCAGCTTTTGACTTGTTTGACCATAAGTTGTATATTAATAGTCTGTTACTGTTAGACCAAAACAAAACGACATATCCAAATGACTTGCGGTTGCGCTAGCTACCGAACTACGATTAACAAGATATTTGGTACCGGAAGTCTACTTTTCTCAATTTATTTATTTATTTATTTATTTAGGCATTTTTATATAGCGCTTATCATAAAGCTCTAAGCGCTTTACAATTATTAAAACATGTAAACTAAGTAAATACAAATGAGACACTAGGATAGTAACTACTATTCTATAGAAACAATGAAAATGGCTATAGACGAGGTTTCACTATGACGTATATGGAAGGGGAGCTGGTTCCAGAACGTGGGCCCATGGAAGCAGAAGGAGCGTTCACCGATGGTCTTAGTTTTAGTTCTTGGGATTGAGAGGGTTCTACTGTCAATTGCACCGAGAAGATGCAGTGTCGCCAGAATGTATATTGTTTTATAGCCATTTTAATTGTTTCTATAGTATAGTAGTTACTATCCTAGTGTCTCATTTTTATTTTACTTAGTTTACATGTCTTTAATAATTGTAAAGCGCTTAGAGCTTTAAGGTAAGCGCTATATAAAAATGCCTAAATAAATATCGTAACAAGGAACACGCACGCATTTTACAAAATTGTATTGACGTCTGTTGAACCGACAACATTGTAATGACCTATGTTGAGCCGACATCACCCCCAAGATTTTCAATAGTAACTCTTTTGGTTTATTTTACCAATTTCAAGGCTGGGTTGTCATTTTGGTTTGTAGTGTGTGTGTGTGTGGGGGGGGGAGCATAAATCAATCGAGTCAAACGCTGCCAAAGAAAAAGTGCGGGGGCAGGTTGCGTTTTGGGAGGGAGTGTGCACAGTGAGCCCGTCCCCCAGAAAAGTGTTGATACCTGAATTTAGTTTTTTTTTTAATCATCACTGTACACATAATCGGAGAGCAGCAGAAGAGATGCGGGTTGAAATTTGGGCGTTTTTGGTCTAGCAAGGTGTCTTATCCGAATTCTTTATTTTTAGACCCTTGTTGTCACTATTAGTAATGATATTTTATAATTTTTAATTTAACTATTTATTTGTTTAAACGACTTCGTTAGATAATTTTTTTATTTTTTTTAAATCCTGACACCATTATTAGACAAGAACGTCATGACCCTTTGATGAGTAGGCTTACCGCACTGTACCGCACTGGTTTTGTATTGGCTTGATTTTCTTGAACGTCTTTTTCACTCACCATAATTCTTTGAACAGGGTCTGAATTATTTATATTTTTTTAATGATTTATAGAAATAAGTAAGCCATTTAAAAAAAAAAAAAAAAAAAAAAAAATTAAAAAAAAAAAAAAAAAAAAAAAAAAAAAAAAAAAAAGAATACACGTTTTATAATTAAAATAATAATAATGTGCCTGATAATTTATGAAAAATGTCAATATAGCTTTTATTTCTGTAAATTCGATTTTGTATTTTTATATTAACTTATAAACATAATTGTATAATTAAATTGATTTTTTATTATCACTAGCTGTGTTATAGTTTTTCTGCTGATATTGATTCGTCAGTCCTTTGTTACAAAGTGTTCATCCAACGAACCAAATCAAAATCTAAATCAAAGATTACATTTTTAAAAAAAAAACCATTTGACGGTACATAACACTGTAAAGACTACAAAATTATTTTCCCCGACGAGTCAATGTAAAAAAATAGCTGACTAGCGCTTTTAAAAAAAAATTATATCACACTCGAGACGCCAAGTTGATAATAAATTAACTAAATGTTTCTTTCTTTATTTTCTTTTTCTTTTTTAATGAACCAAACCCTGCGTGACGTCATTGTGGGAGTTAAATGTTTACACTCCGAGGCCAAGGCTTTATTAGTTTCAGAGTTGGGAACACACACAAGTGTTTATGTGTGGTCAGATGAATGAAGGGATGGTAAAGAGGTAAAGATGTTCTTTCATATACTGAAAACGGAGGGATTGTTTTGGTTTTTTTTAATCCATATCTTTAAATCCATATTTTTAAATCCATATTTTTCTTATTTCTCAAACTTTCTTTAAAAATTGCAATGGAATAAAAATTATTTCCCAAATTTTTTTTACGACAGTTAAGTTTTGTGAACGCATTTCAGATCTATGGCGGCTAAATGTAATCAATATCATGATCACGCCCATTTTATAGTCAAGCGCATTGCCCGTGTTTGATGTCCTGCCCCCTGTCTGACGTTAAATGGCATTCTTCGTTCCTCCTGCATAACCCACCCAACTCTCAAATTTACCCCCTGTCACATCGGGATAAAATACTCACGCAGGGTGCCAAAGTTAGCATGGCGCCACTATGTGGGGAGGGGGGCGTATTCAGAACTGTCAGTTGTGCGTTGAGTTGTTTTTTTTTGTTGTTTTTTTTGTTGTTTTTTTTTTTTGTTGTTGTTGTTGTTCAATGAAGGATTGCACGTTGCTGAATGCGAAAGACGTCACACAACGTTTAAACGATTTATGTACACCGGTACGTATAATATTGAACACACACACAAATTGTCACAACCCGACCCCATGAGGTGGATTCACAAAAATTGTGACATTAGTACATGAATATAGTGTTGGGATTATTGAAGGGATTGAGACGCGCAATAAGATGAATAGACTGGAAGGGGACATAACAATATCGCAAAAAAGGGAAAAGATTTGGACACAGGAAACTTGTGAGTGAGGAAGAGGAGTGAATGGAGTGAAGGTGGTGCTGAACTAGACGGTTAAAAAAACAGGGTTGAACTAGAGAGTTGAACTAGAGGGTTTAACTGGAGGGTTCAGCTAAAGGGCTGAACTAGAGGGTTCAGCTAAAGGGCTGAACTAGAGGGTTGCACTAAGGGGTTGAGCTAGAGGGCAGAGCTAGAGGGTTCATCTAGGGGGTTAAACTAGAGGTTCAACTATAGGTTCAACTACAGGGTGTGTGAATACAACATGATGCTATCAAACTTTATTGAATGAGAAATGTGTGACGGTATAAAGAGAAGGGTATTGGAAGAGAGATAGAGGGTTAAGGGAGAGATATATGGGGTACGTTCAATTTTGTGTAAAACAGAGTAGCTTGGCCGTGGTTGCCGCCTACTTTTGCCACTTTGGGTTGGTTCCAAAATCATGATTGTTGTCTCTAAACTCGATTCCAGTCACTTAAGTAGGGTTGATTAAAACACACCCAATGATATAGTTTTTAAAATACAATTTATACTTTTACTCTGAATAATTTCTTTCCTCTCAATTCACGGTAACGTCATCCGATCCATGTTTACATTAGCAAAACCATGACAACAACAAATGATATGAAAGCGGAAATGATATTGACCAACCTAATATACTCTTTTCTCCTCGAAAATAAAAAAGTGTTGTTTTTGTTCGTGAATGTACCTAATAGAGAAAATGTGTGTGGCTGAGTGTCTGTATTTAAAAGTCTGGTAATGGGAGAGTGCATCTATTTGCAGAGACGAAATCTCATGGATCGGTCTGAGTGAAAGTATGTGCTGGCAGGCCAGAGCCCTCAATAGGCTGTAGTGCCATTGATGGTGATAATTAGGATAATGGCTAAGAGACCCCGTGTGCGAACATGATGGTGATTGTGAGGATCGGTTTCTGAAAAGAGCCAAAGATGTCAGCAGATTACTTTTACCCAACCATCCGATGCAACCCCCCCCCTGACGTCAGAAGGCACAGATAACCATCTAGGTTCAAGTTCAATAACTCTGTCTGAATGACGTTAGTTGGTCGTTATCTCCGCACAACTTTAAATTCTCACGGCCAAACTTTCCCCCGGAAGCTACTAAACTAAGTCATCGATGATTTAGCAACAAAGAAACCGGATGTAATGCCTTTCAAACACCTCTCAACTCTCAATAATGCAGCCATCAGTACTGTCCCCCTTCCCTCTCAAACCCAACCCCCCTCCCATCAATGTTTTAAAGCATTTTTTGTTGTTGTTAAGTCCAGGAAGTGTTCAGAACATAACGTCGCTAGCATCAGCCAGGGGAGTCGTTTCGGGTTTTTTTCAGGGAGGAGGGGGGCAAAACCAAAAACTTGGTCGGCTTGTTAAGTTGTTTATTGCAAGAGGCGCCACCGTAGATAGCAATTCAAATAAAGCCTGCAAAGTCAGGGTGGGAGAGGGGGGGGGCAAATGCCCCACCTGTCTTACCCAAAGGACGTCCCTGGCATCAGCCATGCAGGGATCACAAATCATCGCAAAATATAGCCCCCTAATTCTAATGATTTCAATTGAAAGTTTAGAGGCCCTTTTATACTCCGAATAGGAAGGTCCTGTTGATTCAAATAATAAAAATACATTAATTAAAATAAATAAATACATATTTTTAGAAGAATTATATTGTTAGTAATCCTGATTTGCGACAACTTCCTACAAAGAACACGTATCCAGAGATTTATGAATATTAACGTATCTGGTAAACAAAACCATAATAGCCCCCCATTTATTGCACTGCTACTAATTGTTGATCTACGTCACCGCCTCGTCTTCACGTGTAGCCAGGTCCACACTGAGCCAAGGCTTTGTTGAGTCGAGTGTATTAGGATGGATCACTTGTGTCCATTTGCTGAGTTGTGGCGTAGCAGACGCACCAATCTGTTACGACAGCGTTGTCACGTCGCTTACGGCAAATCACTCAACCCCCGGCATCTCGCAAGATGGCCCGCTGCAACATTTTTTTGTTCCTCTTTTTCTTTTTTTTTTATCCACCATTTAGGATTCTTTTCCATTGGGTAAAACCAGGTAGTGTAGTGATTGCCTGGGGCGCTGTCATATGCAATATAAATCGCTCTAACAATGGTATTGTTATAATATAGGGAATTTACCGGAAAAAAATAAATAGCGTTAGACTTTATCGATACTAAAAAATGTAATGCTTTTCCTTTTAAAATTTAAATAAAAGGCTCCCCCACCCCCACCCCCAAATGAGTTGTTTTCTCTCCTCTTTTTCAAGGAGAAATAAAATGGAATATGATTTGTTTAATAGTTGCGTATTTTGGTGTGGAGATTAATTGCTTAGCTGTTCCTATGTGTTTTGTATTCATGGCGTCTTTGGTTATGCAGTAAAAATTACGAAAGCCTAAAAATTAAATGTATTTTTAAATCATTTGTATAATATTAACTTCGCTTTTGTTCGTGTGTTTTTCTTTCTTTCTGGCTGGGTTGTGGCAAAAACTTTGGAAGGCTAATCGACCCACTTAGGGCTGAGACTTAACACATAGATTCGTTGCCGATGACAACACAGGCTTTCACAAAATAAGCCCCACCCCTCAAAAAATAAGTTTTTCCTGGTGTTCAATTTGATGCCAGCGAAATAAAATTCCCGATAACTGCGCTAAATTTGAATCTTTAAAAAAAAAGGATATCCCAATATTATCTTTTTTTTTTTTTTTTCTTTTTTTTTTTTTTTTTTTTTTTTTTTTTTTTTTTTTTTTTTTTTTTTTTTTTTTTTTTACTGTAATAGTTGGTGCAGTAAATATACGGAGTGAAGAATGTTGGGGAAATTAGAATAGTAATATAAAATTTAACAACAAAATTGCATGTTATGGATTTATACGGAGAATTTTCTTTTTAGTGTTTGTTTAACTAAAAATATATATTTAATATACGACGGAATAAAAGTAATATCGTTTTCCTAGATTTTAGACTAGATCGTATCATGTCATGTAAAGGCAGTGGTGGCCAACCTTTCGGACCTGATGGCCTTCTAAAGTCATAATTTTAAATCCCAAGGACCAACAAAAAATTATTTTAAAAAAAAAAAATATATATATATATATATATATATATATATATGTACATGTGTTAATTATAACAAAATTATAACTGCCTCTTGAATTATAACATGGGATGTTCTTAATTATTTAAAACAAGGCTTGCGGTCTTAGCAGAGCCTTTGAGAATCTCTGATTTCAAAATTAATTTACCTGACACATCTCCCCTTTCGCTAACCCGACACCACCCCCCCTCCCTCACACATCGCCACACATGTAGACAAAAAATCACAACGTGCAGTGTATCATAGATTGACGACCTTTGAAATCAAGCCTGACGACTGAAGGTTTGGGGGGGGGG
>CAXITT010000951.1:209664-231912 GCA_964033795.1 Lymnaea stagnalis
CCCCCCCCCCCACACACACACACTTTTCCTGCACCACTGTTGAAAGAATTCATATTTCAACAGTCCTATTTTTGTGCTCCCGGATGCCGTCATTTTCTCCCTCTCCAATGTTGTCCGTGAAATGTTCCTATACGTTCTCACCCTCCACGTTTGTACTCCTCAGATGTCGCGCGGAGCCAGGTTCACTGTAGTCGGACCTAGCGACAAGAGATTCACGAGCACGCAGTATCTAGATTCTATGATGAGGGAGGTGCCGGGAAAGGACAACTACGCGGCGAACATCACCGACAATTCCTTCGGGATGACCTTCCTGGACCCGACCACCCCCAACAACACGGCCCTCAACGTGGGCTACTACCACAGACGCTACAAGGGAGAGAAAGCCGACGCCATGGGCCTGTCTTACGGGCGCCGCGGCTACAGCGACCCCAACGTTTTTATGGCCGAGACGACCCAGCCCGGGATAGCGGCCATGTACTTGAAACAGTGCAGCAACAAGCTGTGCTACGAGAGCCGGAAACGTATGTCTTACGCCATTCCCCTCGAGGTCATCTACCTGACACCGCTCACCTCCTGGAACCCCTACGAGCTCATCCATGTTTCGGACAGGGACAAGAACTTCGTTACCAACGGCGGGAAAAGGAATGGCGGGTTCCGTAACCAGACGGCTTTCAACGGAACCTTCAGCGGCCTCTACTACCGCACCCCGACCGAGTTTTTTTCTGGAGGCGAGGTGGGCTCAAGCCCCGCGGACACTGTCAAAGGATCGGTTGGCGTGCTGGACAAGAACGGCACAGTCAGGAGTTTGTCCGCGTCCGGGATACGCATATTTCTTCCAAACATCCCAGGGGTCGGTGTACTGAGGACGAGATACCCTATCACCCCGATCCACGGCGAGAGCAGCGGCGTGTGGAAGGAGCTCAACGCACTCAAGGACATCGTCATGAAGCTCAGCAGCAACGAGAAGTTCCTCGTGGAGAAGGTACCGAGAGCCCCCCTGCCTACCACAACTGCCAAACCGACGACAACGACGACCAGAACCACGACGAGGACATCACCCTCGAGCACTAAATCAACAACTGCAACCGCTCAGCAATCCAGTGCGACTTCAGCTAGACCCTCCACGACCAGGCCCGTGACGTTACCCAAGGCGTATCCGATACAGCCCCAGCTGACGCTGGTTTTGAGCACAACCAGTCGCAACCCTCCCGGCGAACACTCCCACAGCATCGAGCTGACCAAAGACGAGCAGGAACGTCTGCAGCGCGGTGAAATCATCGGCTTCATCACCAGCCAGGACAACTCTCATTCGCACGAGGTCAAAGTTCAGTTCAGCGACAATCGGTACCACATCGTTTCCTGCGACGCGCGCAGTCCGCCGTGTTGGGACGGCCACACGTCCTGTCTGACGTCCCCAACCGAGTACAAGTGCCCCGCTGAAGAAACCGTGTCCCTCACTGATCTCCTGACAAAAGCCACGGATGCGTAGTTAATACAAAACTTCACCGTGCAGAACTCATTCCAGCCAATGACGAATTCCAGCCATGACTAGTTTGTGCAGAAAGCAAACGAAAATACGTATTCTTGTTGACGCGTTGCCTTCAGTTAAGGCTCAACATGAAAAGAACGGACCTTAGGCGGTCTCCGTAAGGCTATACACAAAAACGACTTTTCTAAGTTAACTAGAAAATGACCCGTGAAAATTGACATATTATGACATATTTTTATGATTATCGATTGCTATATCCGCATAATATTTGTTTTAAGTATGTATTCTTTAAATTTAGATACGATTCTTGATCTGTAGGCCTATTAACTAAAAAAAAAATGTTTTAAAAAAAGGAACTTGAATAATGTTCCTTGCCCGCACACGTGGCCTATCGGTACCGTCGAACGATAAGATGGGAGTCAGTTGATTTTGTTTTTGGTGGGGGGGGGGGGGGGGGTGTTTAGAGTACACCTTCTATTTTAACAGAAAAGTATCCACCACCTTCTATTTTAACAGAAAAGTATGTGGACGATCAGGAACAATGAAAGAATGTGTTTAATATCATTAAACGATGTTCAAAGGCTTCCATTGCATTCAGTAGATTGAGGTCGATAATTTTTCTACTTGAACCATAACACCGCCTCCGATCAGCCTATAAATTTGTTCACATCATCTTTCATTTAATTTCAATGTAAATGTCACAATATAAAATGTGTGTATTAAATGTGTATTTATGAAAAGACAAATGCTAGGTTAGTTACTAAGTGATGTAAAGTTTTTTTGTTTTTTTTTTACTGCAACAGATCAATGAATCCGGGTAATTCTATAACATTTTTTTTTTGGTAATATATATATATTTTTTTTAAATCTTGCCTAACCTCCCACAATTCAGATTTCTCAGCCTGTTTCTTCTCGTGTGAAATTAATGAGTTTAACCTGCCCTAGAGATATACCTAACATAATATATTACCTGCTAATGTGCGGCAATGATCTGCCCAAGGCGGACACATAATATGTCAAATGCAAAGTGCACCCTTCAAACCATTGAGGTTTATTTTCTCAGGGAAAATTATTTGAGCTGCAAAAAAAAAAAAAGCAAAAAAAAATTAAAGCCAAGGTATAGCAACATGTTACAATGGTCTATAGCAGCATGTTACATTTGTCTATGGCAACATGTTACATTTGTCTATTGCAACATGTTACATTGGTCTATAGCAACATGTTACACTGGCCTATAGCCACATGTCACATAGGTCTATAGCAACATGTTACTGGTCTATAGCAACATTTTACTAATCTATAGCCACATTTCACATTGGTCTATAGCAACATGTTACTGGTCTATAGCAACATGTCACTTTGGTCTCTATGGCAACATGTTACTGGTCTATGGAACAAGTCACATTGGTCTATAGCAACATGTTACTGGTCTATGGGAACAAGTCACATTGGTCTATAGCAACATGTTACTATTCTATAGCAACATGTCACTTTGGTCTCTATTGCAACATGTTACTGGTCTATAGCAACATGCCACATCGGTCTATGGCAACATGTTACTGGTCTATAGCAACATGTCACATCGGTCTATGGCAACATGTTACTGGTCTATAGCAACATGTCACATCGGTCTATGGCAACATGTCACATCGGTCTCTAGCAACATGTCACATCGGTCTCTAGCAACATGCCACATCGGTCTATAGCAACATGTCACTTAGGTCTATAGCAACATGCTACTGGTCTATAGAAACTTAATACTTCCACTGTTAATGCGCAAGCGGTACATACGTTCTACTGGTTAAGGAAACTATTAGCCCTCTCCAAAGCACATTTATAGTCAATATTCATTTACGGCACACAACGGCATGGCGAAACGGCATGGTGAAACTATGTGTTTTTTAATGAAGTGCGACAACCATTACAAATAAATTAAAAGTTATTTTGTCTTCAATCCAGCAGTTTCTGATTGGTGAAGTTACCTGTGGGTGTTCTAAATCAGTGGTTCTAAAACATTTTTTCTCCTGTACCACTTTATTTGATTTTCCGTTTATACGTAACCATCTACTCCAATTTTTTCCCTTCCCCTACTCCCCTCTCATCCCTAATAGTAAAACCAATGAGATAAACCTAATGAAAGGAATATTTTCTGTATTATAAGTTACCTCAGCTTATTTTTTTTATTTTTTAAATCAGCTGAAACGAATTTTAAAAATTAACATTGCAAAATAATATTTAACCGTGAAATGGGGGAAAATATAACATATTTATAACTAAAAATATCTATACATCTCACTTTAACTTTATAATGCAACAATATGGTGTTTTCATTGTTAGTTTTACTTGTAAATGAGTATTAAAAAAAAATAATACTTTTTTGCCGTTTTCCGTAATTATCATTATCGTTTTTGCCTACTCCCAAGCTGACCCTTCGTCACCAAATGTATGCTTACCACAGTGTGGGAACCATTGTTCTACATGAAGTGACTGACGCTTAACCAGTTGTCCGTAGAGCGATTCAAATGTGGTTATTGCTTCCATTTTCATCAATTATTAAAAAAGAGTTATCCATCTTTTTCCAAGAGTACAAAGTACTTCAAAAATAAATTCGATGATATAAGAAACAAATCAATTAAATTTGATATTTTGGTTTGTTTTATTTTTAGTCAGTTCAAATTAAGGTTTGTCTCAACTTAAATATTTCAAAATATAAGACCTAATGAATAGGCAATCTTCAATGACACTCTTCAAATTTCTTAACTAAAAAATTTTAATAAAACTGATAGATTGCAACAACTTAAGGTAAGGGCCGTAAGGACTGTCTACTCTTGAATCTAATTGCATAGAAATGTGTTGTCAATTTATAAATAATGTCCATAATGAGAAAATTGTTTCAATAAAATATTTTGTATTTTAAAATATATATTTATATATATTTAATATTAAAGGACTATTCGCAAGAAATAGGTGTTGATTCCTTTACTTCCCTTACCTTATTTAATTTTTGAAAAATAATAATACTATAAATATAAATGAAAACAACTCAAAGTCAAAGTCATCAAAATTTTTCAATTAAAAAAAAACAAATTCATTTATTCAACATGTGTCCAAACTTATATGGGGGAAAAATACATCAAACTGAATGAGCACACCAAATAAAAAAAATTCAAATAAACAAAAAAAAAATATTGTTCATAGGTGGATAAAAACATGAAAAGAAAAATTGGATTATTAAACAATGATAAATTTTCATTGAAATAAAATTCAAAACTTCATCTCAGTTCAGGTATTTAATCTAAATCTATTCTAACATCATTTGAGTCTGTACCATTTTATTTGTGCTTAATTTCCTATGCTCAATCTATTATTATTATTCCTATTGATATAACTATGCCTGCAAGAAACATAAATAAAAAATAAAAAGAATCACCGTAATTTAAAATAAACCAATATAAGATGTAATTATTTCAATCATAATAAAAAGTGGCAAGATTCTTGTGTGACAAATGATCAAATCAAATTGCCTTAATAATTTTTAAATACTCTAAAATAAAAGAATAATGTCTGTAAAATTATTGCCGATACAAATACTTCTTAGGTTACAGTAGCTTGGGTAAAAAATTTGATTTAATATGCTGGTAAAATAAAAGTTGTAAACTTCAACTATTTAAATGATGATGAAGCTCAAATTCTGAAACATAAATAGGCAAGACTAAATATATATATATATATATATATATATATATATATATAAACTTTGTAAGCAAATAATGGTCCATTCCTGGCTTCTTATCAGATACTAAAGCTTAAAACAGCTTATGTTATTAATACAAAAATATATATTTATTATTTTATTTGTTTAAAAAAAAAACATTTTTTTAACTTATTGAAAATTCTATTCTATATGAAATATGATATTGTAGAAGGAAAATAAAAATGCAGACAGTAGAAAGATAGGACAATGTCTGGGCACAAAAAAATTTATTGAGGACAAGCAGGTGGAAAAAAGGTGAGACATAATAAGTAAGAGGAGGGTGAGGGAAGGCTGAGAATTCATATGTTAACAAACCAAGTATTTACATGCACCAGGTATACAAACCTGGCCTGTTTACAATCTCCAGTAGGTATAACTGGCAAAAACTGTACAAAGGCATCAGAGAAAAATACTGACATGATTGACAGATGTCATAGATATGAAGTTGACATAACTTTATCATGGACATACCACAGGACGGCAATAAATAACATAGAATACGATTGAACTATTACTGGACAAAGCTGTGACATAGACCCAACAAACTCTGACATTATGACAAACAAAAAACACTGACCCGACTACGACATACAACATAACAAACACTGATATTATTATTATGACATACAATACTGTTGCAGCTGACTCTGTCAGGGATGTAAATACTATAATTACATATACATGCAACCATAATTATATAGATTACAGTTCTGCACTTATAGCCTAACAAATCACACCTAAAAGTATGTTTGTTACTTATATTCTATGATATTTATACTATTACAGCAATACGCTCAAGCCAAATCATCAAATAACAATAAATTCTTTGGAAAATATTTTTTTGAAAATTAATCCGTGGATACCCGGTTCATTTTAAATGTGCCCTGATTATCTCTAAACCTTTAAAAAAAGTTATTAGAACAGTAAATTGTAGCATTTCCTTTTCAAAACTCTAGTGATATCATAAAACTGACATTTCAAAATTGACAAATAAATTAACTCTACATCCAATAAATAAACAGATACAAAAATAATGTGCAGGGGGATGTTGTATAAATTATTGCAGAAATTAATATTGGGCAATGTGTATGCAAATAAAAATGTTAAAAATTAACAACAATCTCTTCCAGCAATACTGAGTGAGCATTTTTTAAAAATATATGCCATACAAAAATTGGTACTAATAATTGAGTTTATTTTTTTGTTGAGTGGTCACTTTCTGATAAACAAAATTATAATATGGTAAATAGGCCAATTAAATAACATGAATTATAATATACATATTATATATTTGAATTTCCCATACCTTTTAGGTAAAATACTCAAAAAACTTCTTACATTATTTTAAAAAATTCATTTTTATCACAATCCTCTGACACATTGAATTGTCCATATGTTATTAAATGTATTTAAAAAAGTAGTTTATTTTTGCTACTGTTTTGAAATAAAATGGTGTGCCCATTTCTCTCCTCTCCCCCTATTAAACAAAAAAAAAAAAAAAAATTAAAAAAGTAGTTTTTTTTTGCTACTGTTTTAAAAAAAAATGGTGGCCCCCCCCCCCCCCCCACCCCTATAAAAAAAACCAAGAAAAAAAATACACCTAAGTCTAAGTGTGCAAGTTTGTTGATGTTTTTTTTAAAAATATCATTAAAAAAACTTATCACAAAACTAGTAACAAAAGATGATGAACATTGAAGGTTAAAGGCCAGTTTCAACAACGATAAAAGCTTTAATTCAATAAACCTGGTCCAAGTTGCATGAAGGCTCAACTCTCCCTCTCGTATATTACTTTACAAAAAAAAAACACAGGCTAAAAGAAGCATCATAATGATAATACTAAAAGATGGCCATTCCAGCAAGTAAAAATAATGTACAGTGCTTCAAAATATTTGTTCACTGAAACAGCACGTATCTGTACATTTTCACACAAAAGTTAGTCAGTCAAGCCTGTAAGTAATTGTTAAAGTCATTTTTTTTTAAGGCATCGTCTTAACCATTACGATTTATTTTACATTGATTAGTGCAGCTAGCCTAATATTGTTGGGCCTTCTCAGTTTCTTTAAGTTAATTGTGAATTAAAGTTAAAGACAACATCTCTTTTGTTTAAAGGGGCCACCCCCCCCCCCCCCCCCCCCACACCAAACCCAAAATCAAGCACTAACCAGGTTCAGATGCATGCCTGTATAAAAGACTTAAACACAGTTCTTTACACTATTTGGTTAAATAATAAAACACAACGACCTCAGTTAAGTAATACAAATCTTGATAACACTGTTAGAAACATTAGAACTTGGACAAATGGTGAAGAAAATGTTCCTGAATGCATACGGAATAAATTTGTGGATAACTTCCCGTAATCACTAGGATAATACTGTTATGTTCCAATGTACGTCATAGGTCCCAGCTTTACTTTGAGGTATACATAAATTAAAAATTCATCAAAGCGGAAAGCATTAATTGGATGCATGGAGTTGAGTTTTAAATCTTGTGGAAATATTTTGTCGCGAGAAATTTCCGAACACAAATCTTACAAAATGGCATCTTTCAAAAAAAGCAGGCACGCACACATGTTAAAAAGCTTAATTTAAGGAATAGTAACAAAAGAATTTTTAAAATTTAAATAAAAATTGTTTTGATTTTACAAGACAGTAAAGCTTTTTTTTTTCTTTTTTAAATTAGTTAAAATGTTTCTGAAACAGGAAATGGTATCTCAAGCATATGATCACTGCAAGGAAGTTGTAAAGTAGAGAAATTAAACACCAGATAGAGATATCTTGAAAAACCACAGAACACCCCTCTGTGTTGGACTAATATTGTTTTCTTATTTGACCCATTATATCTCATTTGTTATGGGCTGCGAGGAATTAGTCTAGTTTTAATTTTACAGCTTATTTTTTTGTTAATTAAACATTTTTTTTAGGCCAAGTCGGTTTTTGGATGACATGTTTGTTGTTTCGCTGTATTCTTTTGTCATGTTTTCCCTTATTGTGTGCTTCTCATTTCATATACATTGCACACTGGCCTGACCTTATTGTTATTGTTTATTCAGCTAATTGTAGTAGTCTGCGCCAAAAAATTTTTTATTTTTTTTTCATCTTCAGCTGTCCTTGTTTAACTCAAGTTCAATGTTGAGGAATGCTGGGAAATTAAAATATATAAAAATTGTAAAAAATGACGAGATAGTGCTGGGAAAAATAGCCATAAAGTGTTCACAATCGCTTAAGACAATTTTTTGAATTATGTTATTAACACTTAAGAACAGCCACACGCAAAAAAATATGTCAATAAATTAAATTTATACGCACCTATGTTCATCATCACTAAATAGAGAAAAAATTATAAGTTATTCAAACAAAAGTCTTTCGTGTACATTCTCAGTGAAGTATTTGTGGTTTGGACAGACTTCCTATTGTTCAACTGGAATGTCCAAGACTTTCACATTAATTGTTTGATTTTTGTTTTGGTGTGCAGTAAACAAGCTTCTGAAAACCTTTCAACCACATTTATTAAATGGATAGATTTCTTTATAACAGAAATGTTCACACATTTACTCTGCACCTCATGTGTGGACATCTTTTGTATCCTTGGGACGCAAAACGCTCACATGATTTTTCTACATCATCAATGTCTGAAAAGAACTTCTGCTTCAAGTCTTAGTGCTGCACTCAAATTAGGATCAATCAAATCTCACAGCTGTAGCCTGGGTAGGCCTAATATACAATAGCTGAATGCCACATTTGAGCACAGAGCAGCTTTGAAATGCAGTTAGTCTGAGCGAAAGGATGTCTCAATGTGCACACCAACAGCTTCTCACTGTCCACGCAGAAATAAGACACTTTCTACATTCAGCTGGTCAATTCAGGTGAAGAAAAAGATACATTCCTTAGAATTTCAGGCAACAGGCCGTTTCAGTTTCAAAGCTGTGTGACAACAGATTCTCTTTCAGACCTGCGTCGCGTCAGACCTGCGTCGTGTCAGACCTGTGTCGTGTTGTTCAAGTAGGGTGGGGGGAATCTGTATGGGGGTGGGTCAGACTGGGACTGCCAGTAGGGAGGGGGCTGTTTAGGATGACGTTTGTCCGACCCCCCTGACTTGGTAGAAGTCAGTGTGCTGTTCCTGGAGCCGGCCTCCTCTTCGTCCAGGTAATGATTGTTGGGCCTGTCAAACGACAGGGACGACGAGGCACTGACCCCGCTCATCCTGTCTTTGTCCCTGCTGTGCTTCCTGCTGTCCTTGTCCCGGTGGTGTTTCCTGTGGCCGTCCCTTGAATGTCTACGAGGCTTATCTTTGTGCTCGTCTTTCCTTCGGCTATCCGCATCCGCCCACTCTTGGTCCCTGGAGTCACGAGACCTTCCGTCTGTGTCGTCGTCCCTCTCTGTTTTTGGTGAGGTCTGGGGAGTCTCTTGATTTGCCGGGTGGGGGTCGGTCGGTAGCAGCAGGGGGTCCTTGGCCTGGAGCACTGGATCATCCCCATCCATCTCATCAGGGAATATGATGGGGTTACGGTCATTAGATATTGCCTCCTTCTCTGCATTGATGACGGCTTGCCTGTGCCTCCGTCGCCGGTTGCAGAAAATAATGATGAGGATGATGAGTACAAAGACTAAGAATGCTATCATCACTGGCAGGATGACATGGGCCCAGATGCTAAATCCTGGAGCTGAAAACAAACAATGAATGAAAACGGTTTATTTGCCACTTGCAAGGACGTCAGTTTTTTGATAACTGAGTATCCGTGAAATTTTGTGAGTGAAAAATGTGTGTGTAGTTTACACTATATTATACTAACAATGCAATTTGTAGGCCACGCTGGTAACATTTAGCATAAGTAGCAAATGACCAACAATTAAACCCGGTAAATTTAAAGTCCAGTACTCAAGTTATACCTCTTATTCGTTAAATCATCATTCCAGTTACAGACATCTTAACACAGAATATGATCCACAATAGGGTAAAGCTTTTGGAAATAACACCATTTGTATACCTACGGGCAGAGCCAATACTTTAAATACCTTAAGACGGTGGACAACCGTCATTCCTCTGTCATTACACAAGGTCTCCAAACTATCAACCGTCATTCCTCTGTCCTTACACAACATCTCCAAAATATCAACCGTCATTCCTCTGTCATTACACAAGGTCTCCAAACTATCAACCGTCATTCCTCTGTCCTTACACAACGTCTCCAAACTATCAACCGTCATTTGTCTGTCATTACACAACGTCTCCAAACTATCAACCGTCATTCCTCTGTCATTACACAACGTCTCCAAACTATCAACCATCATTCCTCTCTCATTCCACAACGTCTCCAAACTATCAACCGTCATGCCTCTGTCATTACACAACGTCTCCAAACTATCAACCGTCATTCCTCTGTCCTTACACAACGTCTCCAAACTATCAACCATCATTTCTCTGTCCTTCCACAACGTCTCCAAACTGTCAACCGTCATTCCTCTGTCATTACACAACGTCTCCAAACTATCAACCGTTATTCCTCTGTCATTACACAACGTCTCCAAACTATCAAGCGTCATTTGTCTGTCATTACACAACGTCTCCAAACTATCAACCGTCATTTGTCTGTCATTACACAACGTCTCCAAACTATCAACCGTCATTTGTCTGTCATTACACAACGTCTCCAAACTATCAACCGTCATTCCCCTGCCATTCCACAACATCTCCAAACTATCAACCGTCATTCCTCTGTCATTACACAAGGTCTCCAAACTATTAACCCACCTACGGCATGACCATCAAACCCACCTACGGCATGACCATCAAACCCACCTACGGCATGACCATCAAACCCACCTACGGCATGACCATCAAACCCACCTACGGCATGACCATCAAACCCACCTACGGCATGACCATCAAACCCACCTACGGCATGACCATCAAACCCACCTACGGCATGACCATCAAACCCACCTACGGCATGACCATCAAACCCACCTATGGCATGACCATCAAACCCACCTAGAGTGCTCCCAACCTTGAGTGTTGTCAGAGCAGGGGTCGTTGTGGCGGGGGATTCACTGCAGGCCCCCAGCAACTCGTAGCCCACCTGGGTCAGCTTGAGATGCTGGCCCAGGTGTGCGGCCAGGTCGTTTGTCTTGTTCAAAAGTTGGTACAGTTTAATTATGGCCTGCGTACAGAAGACGAATTTTCATGGAAACATGTTAATGCCATATAATTTTTAAAAATCTAAAAAACAAAGATTTTCTTATAAATTCTTCATAAAATGTAATAACGAGCAATGAAGGGTGGGGCTGAAAATTTGACAAAACATGAATTTACGAGTACCGCACTTAATAGAATCCAAATTAGTTTCCCCTCAAGGCTCGTAACCGCACATTTTTTTCACCCCCCTGAATTATATTAACATTCTAATGATCCACCTGCTTTTACACGCAGATTTATTTCACCAACTATTTCAGAAATACAACAGAAAATAGTACACATTTTAAAAAAATAAATATATTGATAGAATGTGTTGTCATCGGCAACGAGTCTTTGTGCTAAGTTTCAGCTCAACAGGTTGACGGGAAGTGGGTCAGTTAGCTGTCCGAAGATTTTGCCTGCCAGCCAGCCAGCCACAAAGAAACGTGAAGGCAATATCAATGATTTAAAAATACCCAGCTGGTCTTTTCACGTAATATTTGTTATACATTTACTTTAAATTTCTACTAATTTCTGTATGTCACGCTTACAAGCATTAAGTAATCATGTGTAGAACCCAACAATATTTCAGCAAAACCTCTAGGTGTCCACAGAACTGATACATACAACTGTTCTCATACATAATAAAACTTATAATGTCATCGTAATATAGTTTCAGGATGAATCATTTCAGCAAGTTATGTTTAAAAAAAAGTTGTAGAAATTTCCTCGAGTTTAACCCCACATGAACTTACATCTTTTCTACAGACTGTCCCACTCAAGGTGTTGTTGGTCCAAAACAATCTCAGCGACCCCTGACGCACATTCAGGACTGTGACATATTTAGCTCCCGTGTCACCAAAGTAGCTCCCAATACGATAAGCCAGGTTTGTGATGTTTCTTCTGTTTCTCATGAACTGCTGAAAGTCTACATCAAAGCTCATGTTGAATCTGACGACACGATAAACAAAGAGAGAGAGAGGGAAATAAAGTGAATTCGTTATGGAATTTAATTCTCTAAAAATATAGGCCATAAACCAGGGCTGAGGAGGGCCTTAAACCAGGGCTGAGGAGGGCCTTAAACCAGGGCTGAGGAGGGCCTTAAACCAGGGATGAGGAGGGCCTTAAACCAGGGCTGAGGAGGATCTTAAACCAGGGCCGAGGAGGGCCTTAAACCAGGGCCGAGAAGGGTCTAAACCAGGGCCAAGGAGGGCCTTAAACCAGGGCCAAGGAGGGTCTTAAACGAGTGCCAAGGAGGGTCTTAAACCAGGGCTGAGGAGGGCCTTAAACCAGGGCCAAGGAGGGCCTTAAACCAGGGATGAGAAGGGTCTTAAACCAGGGCTGAGGAGGGTCTTAAACCAGGGCCAATTAGGGCCTTAAACCAGGGATGAGGTGGGCCTTATATTTATCAACTTCAACTCAGTCTTGGACCCAGTAGGCCCATTTATAAATTCCTACGAAATGAATCACCAAATTAAAGTTATTTGAGTTCACAAAGTATCAGAAATTTTTTAATGACAAACTCCTCGATTCTAAAGCCATTGCATCAACTATGTGAGTACAAAATATTTATATTCATGTATATTCAAGTTTTTACTCAAGTATACGTTGTTATTGTATCAAACTTCAAACCATTTATTACCCATTAGGTTTTACTTCACATACAAAGCTTGGAAGTAATGTTACATCATAACTTATTTATTTAATCAACAAAAGGAAAAATGTACAGATTCTCATTCAGTTTACTTTGGTGTGATGGCAATGTTAGAACAGTCATTTCTTGATCTGAACATGTAGAAGATCAATAACTCATATTAAGGCTTGGGGTGGAGGGGAGGGAGCAGGTCATTTATCTAAACAAATATGAATAGATAACACCACCAAAACTACAGAACTGCATTTAAAAACCCTTTACCCTTTGTTATAGCCTGTGTGCTGACCTAGTTTTTGTGCACCCTGCATGGTGTGTATTGTTTTTTTTTAATACTGACATATTTTTGACCCACCCCCTTCCGAACCGCCCTTGATTGGGAAATATTGTTTACGTTTCCAGAAGGGTCTGCACAGAAAGACACAAAAAAAAAAAAAAAAAACTCTGGCATTTGAATGTCTAGACTTTCCTTCTGGAGGGCTCTGACTCTCTCACTATAAATATGACGGTCCACTGTGACCGGCAGACTTACCACACTCGCAGGAGCCCTACAAGGATCACACCATTTCTTACTGTGTGTGTGTGTATTAATATTTCTACCTTTCTAGCATTATAATGATTATACTTTATTGACTTGCTTTGCTGAAAGTTAATATCGTTTTCATTTTTGCATGTTTCATTTTGTATTTTGATATCAGCTTAATAGTATAATTTAATTGATTATTGTTAATATCACTAGCTTTGGTGTCGTTATTTTATGTATTCTGGTCTTCAGCCCATTGTTACATATTACTCATCTAACAAGACGAAATCTTAAAGCAGATTGAATTTGTAAAGCCATATAACTTTACGTAACACTCCATTCTTTAAAAAAACAACCACCATGCAAGAGCATATTCTCCGAACTTACTGCTCTCGTCTGAGCCTGGACTTACCGGTGGGTCACATCCCTGGGACTTTCACCACTTATGAGCAAGGTTATGGTGGTCCTCTCTGACAGGCCACCGGAATCAGTGGCCACCAGGTTCACCGACAGATTGCCCATGTCCTCTGGCAGTGGTAGGCCCTTCAGAACCTGCACAGGAACATCACAAAATATCAATAAGGTGACAAAGAATAAGTATGTATGGTGAGATTAAGCCAGTGTAGTGAGTGCGGTTTAAAAACATGAAACCTCTTCAGACACGGCACCTAAAAACCTCTCAACCAGGGTAACTAGCCCACACATATTAAAACCCTCTCAACCAGGGTAACTAGCCCTCACATATTAAAACCCTCTCAACCAGGTAACTAGCCCTCACATATTAAAACCCTCTCAATCAGGGTAACTAGCCCACACATATTAAAACCCTCTCAACCAGGGTAACTAGCCCTCACATATTAAAACCCACTCAATCAGGGTAACTAGCCCTCACATATTAAAACCCTCTCAACCAGGTAACTAGCCCACACATATTAAAACCCTCTCAACCAGGTAACTAGCCCACACATATTAAAACCCTCTCAACCAGGTAACTAGCCCTCACATATTAAAACCCTCTCAACCAGGTAACTAGCCCACACATATTAAAACCCTCTCAACTAGGTAACTAGCCCACACATATTAAAACCCTCTCAACTAGGGTCACTAGCCCACACATATTAAAACCCTCTCAACCAGGGTAACTAGCCCTCACATATTAAAACCCCTTCAACCAGGGTAACTAGCCCAGACATATTAAAACCCTCTCAACCAGGGTAACTAACCCTCACATATTAAAACCCCTTCAACCAGGGTAACTAGCCCTCACATATTAAAACCCTCTCAACCAGGGTAACTAGCCCACACATATTAAAACCCTCTCAACCAGGGTAACTAGCCATCACATATTAAAACCCTCTCAACCAGGTAACTAGCCCTCACATATTAAAACCCTCTCAATTAGGGTAACTAGCCCACACATATTAAAACCCTCTCAACCAGGGTAACTAGCCCTCACATATTAAAACCCTCTCAATCAGGTAACTAGCCCACACATATTAAAACCCTCTCAACCAGTTAACTAGCCAATAAATATTAAAACCCTCTCAACCAGGTAACTAGCCAACAAACATTAACCCCCCCCCACTTTTTTTTTTAAAGCAGGGCGGCCGGCAAACAAACATTTTAAAAAATATGTCTTCTCAACAATAACCGTTGCCTGAAACGATAACCCAACCCCATCTACCCACACACACTCCCACCAATCCACACCCCCACTCACTTGACTACTGTAAGCCGAGCCAGGCAACACGAAAAGCAACTCATCATTATCATGAAAGCACTGGGAGATATAAATCAAGACCTTTGTTCCTCCACTGAAATGCGATGTACATAAACGTCTGCTTTCATCAATCGCTTTGGTTCAAAAAGAAAAAAAAAAAGTCTCTTTGCTGGCCCGATAATTACTTTTATAATAGTTGCCCAATAATACGTTGGGTCGCGTGCATCTTTAGCGTTGGCTTGGTGCAATGGTTAAACGTTTTTTGATGTATATTTAGCTTGATGCACTGGCTAAACATGTTTTGATGCATCTTAAGCTTTGGCCTGATTGGAGCACTGACTAAACGTGTCTTGTTGTATCTTTAGCCTTGGCTTGATGCACTAGTTAAACCTATTTTGATATTGTATCTTTAGCTGTGGCCTCATTGATGCACTGGCTAAATATGTTTTGATGTACATTTAGCTTTGGCTTCATGAATTCACTGGCTCAATATGATTCGATGCATTGGCTAAGCATCAATTGAAGCACCGTAGCGTTGGCTTGATGCGCGGGCTCAATATAATTTGACCAATGTCTTTGTTTTACTCCGGCTAACACATGGTATGTGCTAAGATACACGAATTCTGAATAGCACTGCATTTTAAGTCTTATTAAAGACCGTTATTCTTTTAATTTTCCTCGAAATATTTGGTCATGGTGTGGAGGACCGAAAACCGTGAAAGTCCAAGTAGCAGTTGTTGTTGTTGTTTTTTTTCTTTCTACATCTCTTCACCCGGAAACCACAGAATATTAGAGAAATGTTTCTGGGATCTATGACAGTAATTAATTTGTCGAAAAATTCATCACAATTTTGGGCATTAGCTCTTACACTTACAGTGACAGAAAGACGACGACAGTAAACAAAAACGCTAACAGCACTATGTAGCTGAAATGTTTAGATAGCAATTTTTAACCAGACAAAGCAAGGCAGACTTTCTGAACAATCTTGTGGAATAACACAGGTCTGCGCACTTGTTGATAACAACTTATTTATAGTGATTATTTTATTTGTTAAATTTAAATTATTAGTATTTTTTTTTTAATTTTCATTTTTTGTTGTAAAAACTAGACACTGGACTGCAGGAGCGAGCTAAATTAGTTAAAATTTGATAAGCCCCTTTGATATTAAACCTAAACACAGGTTTTCTGAGAAAGCCGACAATGTTTGCCCGTTACCTGCGAGCCATGGTCCAGGTAGAGCCAAAAGTTTGTGGGCAGTTCTTGAGTTGGGGTCAGCTCCAGGGACAGTCTTAGAGACCGAGTGTTGCCATCTTCCACATCGATGAAAACTTCCGGTGGGATGGCAAACTTAAAGACCCTTCCACGCTCTCCGATGATTTGAGGGATGGGGTTCTTAACATAGGGCCTGTTGTTGATGTACAATTCATCTGTGGATTGAAAAGTCGGATGGGGTTCTTAACATAGGGCCTGTTGTTGATGTACAATTCATCTGTGGATTGAAAAGTCGGATGGGGTTCTTAACATAGGGCCTGTTGTTGATGTACAATTCATCTGTGGATTGAAAAGTCGGATGGGGTTCTTAACATAGGGCCTGTTGTTGATGTACAATTCATCTGTGGATTGAAAAGTCGGATGGGGTTCTTAACATAGGGCCTGTTGTTGATGTACAATTCATCTGTGGATTGAAAAGTCGGATGGGGTTCTTAACATAGGGCCTGTTGTTGATGTACAATTCATCTGTGGATTGAAAAGTCGGATGGGGTTCTTAACATAGGGCTTGTTGTTGATGTACAATTCATCTGTGGATTGAAAAGTCGGATAGGTCTTTAACATAGGGCCTGTTGTTGATGTACAATTCATCTGTGGATTGAAAAGTCGGATGGGGTTCTTAACATAGGGCCTGTTGTTGATGTACAATTCATCTGTGGATTGAAAAGTCGGATGGGTTTTTAACATAGGGCCTGTTGTTGATGTACAATTCATCTGTGGATTGAAAAGTCGAATGGGTCTTTAACATAGGGCCTGTTGTTGATGTACAATTCATATGTGGATTGAAAAGTCGGATGGGTCTTTAACATAGGGCCTTTGTTGCTATACAATTGATCTGTTGATTGAAAAGTCGGATGGGGTTCTTAACATAGGGCCTGTTGTTGTTGTACAATTCATCTGTGGATTGAAAAGTCGGATGGGTCTTTAACATAGGGCCTTTGTTGCTATACAATTGATCTGTTGATTGAAAAGTCGGATGGGGTTCTTAACATAGGGCCTGTTGTTGATGAACAATTCATCTGTGGATTGAAAAGTCGGATGGGTCTTTAACATAGGGCCTTTGTTGCTGTACAATTGATCTGTTGATTGAAAAGTCGGATGGTATTTTTAACACAGAGCCTGTTGTTGTTACACAATTGATGGCGGATTTAAAAAAAAGTGATGACTTTTTAACATAGGGCCTGTTGTTGTTATACTATAGATCTGTGAATTTGAAAAGTGTTGAGGTTTTAATTGGGCGAATACAAATTTACGGAAGTATATTGAGAGAGGTAAACAACACATGCAAAGTTACATTTTGACCAATCAATAAAATCATTCAAAATGTACTGTTAAAACTATCACCAGAAAATTGTCCAAATTGAGGGAAAAAAAAAAAAAAAGATTAATCTGAAACTAATTTTGAACACCACAATCAGTAAAGTAATTCAGGACGGTAAAATTTTCTTTCAGATCTTAGCCACTAAACTTTTGATATTTCTCATAAAGCGTTTTTTTTTTTGTTTTGCAATGATTTAACAACATGCCACTATTAAAAATGGAAACTGCGTTTAGGATGATATTATTTTAAGCTCACCAGAGTCCCCTTTCATATGTTATTTATAATCATCATGATTAGAGAGGCTTTACCTTCGGTTATGTCCGACCAATCAGATGTTCTGGCTGAGTCAGGTGTTGTGGTAAGTCGAGGTGTTGACTTCTTGGTGGTCACTTTTGTTGTGTTGGCTGCTGTTGTTGTTGGTGGTGAGGTTGCTTTGGCCGCTGCTGTTTGCGAAGGTGTTCTGGATGTCATCGTTGTGTGTGATGATGTTCCGGCTGTGGTCGTTGACGATGTTCTAGGTGGTGCTGTTGTCATCACTTTGGCAGAGGATGCCTGCACAGGGACGACTGCCACGGTCATAGATGAAACCTCGAGTATTGCAGAACTGGACAGAATGATTTGGCCCGAGGTTGTCCCCAGCATCGTGATATGAGAATCGGCAGACATTGAACTTGAAACCGAGATGTTGTCAAGAATGACGGTGACGTGATCGTGTGCCTCGCTAGAAGCACCATGGACGTGTTCAGTCCTAGTGTGCTGTGTGGCATCAACAGACGTGTCCAAACCTGCCAGGAAAATCTCAGAGGTCCCCGATTGCTGCGCGGCGTCCCAGGTGAAAACAACAGATGGCATGTCGGGAAACGAAGACAAGGTGGCACTGATAACTTCTGATGTCTCATCCCGCCTCGAGTCCATGTGTGACCAGGTGTCAGGAAGTAAAGTCTCTGTTGTAGTAACAGGTTCAGACGGCTCAGTCCATGTGGGGTGGACAGAGGACACAGAGCTCGGCTCAGCCAAGACTTGGGTAAAGTCTGCAGAGATCTCAGCGATGGAGGCTATAATGTCAGACGCATTTACAGTTGCCCTTGAATCAGACAGTACGACCGTTTCTTCACCACTGTCCATCGCAACGGGTTTTATTTGGTGAAGTATTGTTAGAGATTCAGTCAGTACTGGTGGGTCATTGTCTGCAACGTCATCATGAGTTTCTACGCCAGTGTATGGGAGTTCCGAAAAAGATGAAGCCACACCTAGGCGACTAGACAAATAGCCTGGAGTCACGGCTGGAGTCGCATCTAGACGAAGACGAACAGACCTAGCTCCGTGTAGACTTTGCCCTGAAGACAGTTCTTCATCGTCAGAGACATGTACTGTCCCCAGTTCTTCATCGTCAGAGACATGTACTGTCCCCAGTTCATCTGAAGATGGATCTAAAATTAAAGACTGGCTTGCGGACAGATCTACAATGGACGCTGACGAATACAATTCTGGGTGGTCATAAACTGGAACTCTAGACGGTGCGATAATCTCAACAATTCTTGTTTGCACCAAGTGTGGAGGTGGTGGGTCGGGCGTCAGGACCGAATGCGCTGTTAGGGGGGACGACGGGCGGAGAGCATCACCAGCTAGATTATCCTCATATAACTGAGCTGATTTATGATGTATAATTGTTGATCTTTGGTCGGCGAAAATTTCTGAGGTTGTCACGAATGACGTTTGGAATTCGACATCGCCCACTGCTGGAAATGGATCTGTTGAAATGTAGCTGGTTTCAGTGGGTTCTAACGTTAGCTTGGATGGACCCGTAACTCTGGTGCCAACGTCTGGTTGGGCGCTGGCGACCGGTGGTTGTTGGGTGGATGCCACAATGTCTTTCAAAAATGCACTGGTTTGAGGAAGTCGGTCCAAAGATGGTGATGTGAATAGAAAGGAAGACAGGATTAGGGACTCCGTGCTTAAATTATATGATGGACTGTCAGAAATGCTGATGGGTAGACTAGAGGATAAACTGGAGGACAGCAACGGCCAAACCTCTGATGGTAACTGATCAGATTTAGTCTCAGGTGATTCGGCGGCAGAAGGCACTTTGACACTTGACGACTTTAACATCGATACAGTAGATGTTGATGCAGTAGACGTCGATACAGTAGATTTTGATACAGTAGATGTTGATACAGTAGATATTGATGCAGAAGACGTTGAAGCAGCTGACTTTGATGCAGAAGACACTGGTGCAGCAAACGTTGCTGCACTAGACATTGGTGCTGAAGACGTTGATGCAGCAGACGTTGATGCAGCAGACGTTGATGCAGCAGTTGTTGATGCAGCAGACGTTGATGCAGTTGGCGTTGATGCAGTTGACGTTGATGCACTAGACATTGATGCAGCAGACGTTGCTGCACTAGACATTGGTGCTGAAGACGTTGATGCAACAGACGTCGATGCAGCAGACGTTGATGCAGTTGAAGTTGATGCACTAGACATTGGTGCAGCAGACGCTGATGCAGCAGACGTTGGTGCAGTTGACGTTGATGCAGCAGACGTTGGTGCAGTTGACGTGGGCGCCAGAGTTGCCAAGACTTCATCACTAATGTAGTGACTAGAGACCTGATACATCGTAGGCTTCACCATTGCAATGGAAGGGGTTGGAATAAGTGTGTGATGGGGTACCGCCCTCCGCTTCCGATTCTGCCTCGTGTGCAGAGAATTGGACGAAGCTATGTACCACCCCACGACTCCGTGGCCCAGTTCCTCCTGGAGCCGGCCGCCGTCCACATTGTGCTGTAAGACACGAACAAAGTCCGTCAAGTGTTTGACGGACGAACACGGCAGCGGCCACACAACCTCGAGGATCTGATCAAGACGACACAGGTCATCGGAGCCGGGCCCGGCGGAGACCATCTGAAATCCCCTCTCTATGACCACGAGAGAATGCGTGGAAGACGGCTCCATAAGGATGGACATCATTGGAATGGTCAGAAACTCGGCAAGCTTGGCGACAAGAGAAATCCTGTCCCGGGACTGTAGGTGATCGCTGTCAACACACAGCACGAGGCTGGCGATCAACCTGTCCCCGTCACAAACATAGTCCCCACCAGGTTGCTGGTTCGCGAACTCGCCATCGGGAGACCACCGGTGCAACGCCGGGTTGGGCAGAGGTGTCCAGGAATGTTCTAGTGAAAGTTTGGTCACCGTTATTTGAAATACATCCGACCTGGGTGTACATGTTTGGTCCGGTCCTGATGCCGTGTGGCTCTGGTCGTCGTGTTTCAAGCCGCATTTGCTTGTGACAGACAGAAGTAATGGAGATCGGACATTGGATAAGGGGAGGCCAATCAACGAACGTCTTGTAGTGTTGAAGATAAGCCAAGACGGGAGTGGTTCTCCAGACGCAAGGGAAATCTGCGGGTTTAAAAAAAATGGGAACAATTACTATATAATTCGTAGATCTATTTCTTGTACGGACTAAAAAAACATCAACGAAGCAGAGTATTGGCAAACGTGAAAAAAAATGGCGCAACGAAACAAACTACTGACTATAATGGGTATGTTTTATGAGACTGACAGCCCTTTGTCAAATTTACTACACTAAACAATTTTCAAAAGTTTTTTTTTTTTTTTAAACTGTGCTCAAATGCTTTAAGAGACATTGCAGTACTGACAACACTGAACTTTTTTTAGTAATGACCGTAAGGCACAGCGTGACGAGGATGCTAGTCAAGTGTAATTTGATCGACACGGTGGCCATTCAGACAGGTCATTAATGTCTCTGTCATAAGCTTTGTCATTCGGGCAGCAAAGGGGGACAAAAGTGAATGTTTACACTGAGGCTGTACTTTATTGTTATACTCAAGGATCTGGCGTCGCTCTCATCGTTGATGACAAAAGTACACTGCCTCCATGATTATATCCTGGAGCGAGCAGACGTAATGTTGTTGTTGTTTGTGTTTTTAAACGTACTTTTATGAAGGGGTACTTTGTTTCTTGGAGTGGACAGAAATAGCTCATTGAGAAACAGTATGAAAATAATTGGATTCTGTTTTAGCTGTCGTGGTTGGATGTGGTCATTAAGGTCTAAGGTTACTTAGATAGGCCTCTGAGTTTAATCAAACTAGAGTTCTTATGGGGGGCGTGGGGGGGGAAGGGGGGTGGGGGGGGAACAACAAAAAGTCAATTAGCATTTTGGACTTCATCAAAGAATGAACGAATGCTTTTGAATTATGTGGTGGGTCACTGTAATAGTTAGATATCAAACAGTGACTTATTTTAATATCAACATTCACAATATCCACAATAATATATATATATATATATATATATATATATATATATATATATATATATATATAT
>CAXITT010000952.1:9940-20390 GCA_964033795.1 Lymnaea stagnalis
AAAAAACAAAATGAAAATAATTTTATGAAATGGTTTAAACTTGGTAAAATTTCGTTTAGTTTACCTACATCAGTAGTGTTAAATATTCTAAACTAAAAATAGTTTAATTAATCTAAGATAATAAATTCAATTAATCTAATGTAAACTTATCTAAAGTAAAATAAACGATTAGTAACTAAACTAATGTAAATTATTGAAGTCGCGTATTATTATTCAACCTGAGCTGAAATAGTCTCAACTTAACCAATATGAAACTGACATAATCTTAACTTAAATAAACAAAAAAGATCTAAACCGAACTATTCTAAACTAAACTAACTTTAAACTAATTGAAAGTAGGTGGCCAAACGGGAAATGAAATATTAGCAAACATTATGTAAGTAGGTAGCAACATGGAACATGTCTTTTTGAGAACTATTTAAATAGGAACTTATACAGAACCTATCGTATCTATCATTCTATAAGTTTGTAGCCATATGTCTATTTAAAAATAATAGTAGTAGGTAGACATCTTGAACTTGTCTTTTTGTAAAATAAAATATGTTTGTGAGATATGTAAAGAATATTCAGTTTGACACCTGTTTGCTCATCAAATTATAATTTTCAACAAGTTCGGAACCTTATGGCATCCTACTTATATAGTTTTCAACTAGTCGGTATCATTATGGCTATCTACGTATAAAGCTTTCAACTAGTCGTGATATTTATGGCTACCTACTTATATAGTTTTCAAATATTTGGTATCTTCATGGCTACTTACTTATATAGTTTTCAACTAGGTGGGATCTGTATTGCTACCTACTTATATACATCTTAAAAAGTTGGGATCTTTATGAATACCTACTTATATAGTTTTTAATTTGTTAGGATATTTATGGCTACCTAATTATATAGTTTTCAACAAGTTGGGATCTTTATGGCTACCTAATTATATAGTTTTTAATTTTTAAGGATATTTTTGGCTACCTAATTATATATTTTGTAACTTGTTATGATCTTTATGGCTACCTACTTATATAGTTTTTAGCTGGTCGGGATCTTTATGGCTACCTACTTAAGTAGTTTTTAACTGTTGGGATCTTTATGGCTACGTACCACTGACTTCACCAAATAAAAATCGTGATGACTACATTCAATGATTTCTTTTTATAGATCCTTTGGTGGGTAATATTAATATTTTATTATGTTTTACTGAAATTGTTATTGGAAAAAAAAATATGTTTTGATAAATGGGGTGAATCGTTGTATGTATTAATTCATACAGTTCTCACACTGTCATCGGTAAAATACATTTGTATTAGACATTAATTATGACATAGAATTATGAGTTAAAGAAAGTACAAAAATAGAATTAAGAGTAAGATTCTACTATCTCTTTCTTTATCTCTCTCACTCTTTCTCATTATATCTCTCTTCATTTCTTATATCTCTTTCTCTTATTCTCTCTCCAACTGTCTCTGTTTCTCACTCACTCTTTCTTAATTTATCTTTGGCAATTTTCTCTCTTTCTGTCTCATTATATCACCCTCTAACTCTCTCTATTTCTCTCTAACTCAATTTATCTATCGGTAAATCTTTTTTCTATCATTCTATATATTTATATATATATATTGTCTTTCTCTATCTCTCACATTCTATCTTTCTATGAATCACTCTCTCACTATCTCTTCATCTCTATCAAACCTTTGTCTGCCAGTCTCTCTCTATCTCTCTGTCTGTCAGTCTCTCTCTATCTCTCTGTACATCAGCCTTTCTCCATATCTCTAAATTTCTTTGTTATTCTTTCTGTATCACTCTCTATTTCTATACATCTCTCTCTATCTCTCTTTCTGTCATTTCCCTGTCTCTCTCTTCCTCTCTATTTCTCTCTGTCTTTCAATATCCCTCTCTATCTTTATTCATCTCTCTCTATCCTAATGTCCACCTCTCTCTCTATCTGTATCCAGCTCTATAAATCTCTATGTCTGTAAGTCTTTCTCCATCTCTCTCAATCTCTCTGTAATTCGTTATCCTTCTCTTGCTTCTTCTTCTTCTTCTATATATTAAGAGCCCACGATAAATGTATTGATCATTTTGTCTCCTATTCAATGTTGTTTTGTACTGGGGATTTCCAATGCTTCTTTGCCTGATGTTGATGAGGATATTTCACTGATTGCAAGTGCCACCTTGTGCGGGAATCATGAACTAGGGGTTTGGAGGCTTCAGGCAAATGACACAAATGTGTCTCGTTTTGTCGCCTCAACTGTTCCTTTTGAAAGCTTGCTCCAGTCCCTGATTGTATTGTGCAGGAATGAGCAGCTCCTATACTGGCTTCTTGCTGGTATGAGCCTGAATTGCCCTAGCATCGCCTCGTCGCTGTCTATGGGGGAGAGGGACGAATTTGTGTTTAATACTGGAACAGTGGACCAGCCCATTAGTTATCTTGTTCATCATGGAGAGCAAGGATTGTCGTCGTCGTTCCTCCAATGGTGACCAGCCTAGTGTTAGAGCATGCTGCCAAAACTAAAGGTATTGCTGTAGTTGTTCAGGGCAAAGCGTGCTGCCCGTCGCTGGACCGCCTCCACCTTGTCAATGCTCTTCTGGGTAAATGGGTCCCAGACTGAAGATGCATAATCTAAAAACAGACGGACAAAGGCTTTATATGCTCTTTCTTTTACGCAGGTGTTGCAAATCTTTAGATTTCGCCTTAAGAACCCCAGGGTATTGTTTGCTTGGTTACATACATTGTAAATGTGCTCGTCCCACCGGGCCTCTCATTAATTATCTCTAAAAAAAAAAAAAAAAAAATCAATTTCAAATCTTAAATTTAATTAATAATAATTATTAGCATCCCAAATTATTTAATTTCATGAACAATTATGGGAGATGTTGTGGATTAGAAAAAAGGGTGAACTTTCATCCATATATATAATTCGCCAGCAAAAGTCGAACAAGACGGATGAAACAAGACGCAGGCTATTTATATATACGCCTGAGTTTCTTCAATGATGAGTTCACTAGCGCCTAAAATATAATTCCGATAACTACGCTAAATGATATATATATATATATATATATATATATATATATATATATATATATTTAGTAACGCAATTGTGTTTGGTGCGTAATATTTTCTTTTCGGAAATGAAATCGTCTCAATTTAAGTATTGTAAGGAAACCTTGTTTGCTCTCTGCCAACCTTCATCTATATCTGGTATTCACTAAGCAAGCAAATCAGACCAAAACATTTGATGATTATAATCGTTTTCTTTTTTGGCTGACACTTCGCTTATACTTTCTCTCATCTCACAACTCTGACTGCCCTCTTCTCATACCGTCGGAGCTCTCTCTAATGTCCGCCTCTCTATCCGGCCGAGTTCTATCCAGTCCTGTCCAGAGGTCCCTATTAATAGGTCCCTGGTCCATAGAGTTTCTTTCACAGGTCTGTAATCTGACGCGCGCGCCCCTTGATCCGTCGGTCACTACCCCCACCCCTGTCGCCTCCAGGTTACCAACCAGTCGTCCCAGGGAAATACCCTGGTCAGATGGCCGGTACCCTGCTGTAAGATCTGACGCGCCCAGTCCTTTGATCAGTCGGTGCCTCCAGGTCCGAACGTGCCCGGCCCTTTGATCAGTCGGCGCCTCCAGGTCCGAACTCTCCACAATATATAACATCCTGTGTATTTTGAAATAGAAAAAAATGGTCTAGATATTTCCATTAATTGTATATTTTTACTAAAAAGTGGTATACAAAAAAACAAACAATGCAGACTTGTCGAGCCGTTGAATCGGTTGTGTTGTAATTATCCCCTTATGGCAATGAATGTCCACTTGTCTGGCCAATCCCTCACTTGATCCCACGAATATTGATAATAATAATAATAATAATAATAATAATAAAGTTCATTTCAAAAACACGCTTCATCCCCAAAGGTTTAAAGTGCGGTACAAAGTCAACAAAAAACAAATCTATAATTTACCACATTTAAAACAAACGCAACACTACAAAAACTAATTACAAGCATACAATGACAAAGTCTTTCTAGCCATTTCAACCATAAGCAACACAGCCATTATGCATTAACTGGAAAATAAGGTAGACAATCATCCCAGAAGGTGTTTGCAAAATAGATGTGCCTTTAGATCGGTTTTAAAAACTAATTACAAGCATACAATGGCAAAGTCTTTCTAGCCATTTCAACCATAAGCAACACAGCCATTATGCATTAACTGGAAAATAAGGTAGACAATCATCCCAGAAGGTGTTTGCAAAATAGATGTGCCTTTAGATCGGTTTTAAAAACTAATTACAAGCATACAATGGCAAAGTCTTTCTAGCCATTTCAACCATAAGCAACACAGCCATTATGCATTAACTGGAAAATAAGGTAGACAATCATCCCAGAAGGTGTTTGCAAAATAGATGTGCCTTTAGATCGGTTTTAAAAACTAATTACAAGCATACAATGGCAAAGTCTTTCTAGCCATTTCAACCATAAGCAACACAGCCATTATGCATTAACTGGAAAATAAGGTAGACAATCATCCCAGAAGGTGTTTGCAAAATAGATGTGCCTTTAGATCGGTTTTAAAAACTAATTACAAGCATACAATGGCAAAGTCTTTCTAGCCATTTCAACCATAAGCAACACAGCCATTATGCATTAACTGGAAAATAAGGTAGACAATCATCCCAGAAGGTGTTTGCAAAATAGATGTGTCTTTAGATCGGTTTTAAAAACTAATTACAAGCATACAATGGCAAAGTCTTTCTAGCCATTTCAACCATAAGCAACACAGCCAGTATGCATTAACTGGAAAATAAGGTAGACAATCATCCCAGAAGGTGTTTGCAAAATAAATGTGTCTTTAGATCGGTTTTAAAGGACTGCAGTGTCTGGTTGTTGCTGAGATCGACAGGAAGGGCGTTCCTAATTGTTGGACCAGCTAATGCGAAAGTGCGCTTTCCGTAAGTCTCAAGGCAAACACGTGGTGTCAAGAGTTTGCCACTATCGGATGAGCGGAGCTCTCTAGTGGGTAAATATAGCGTCAGCAGCTCTTTCAGATAGGACGGTGCCAGGTCATGTAAGCAGCGGTAGCAAAAAGGTGCGAGTTTGTACTCTATGCGAGCACGCATTATAGCTAATATCAACAGTTAATAATACAACCAATGTTAACAGGTTTGTAATTAGATAGGAGTTTATTTAACACTACTCCATTAACTATAGTTTATGTATAATTTCAGAATTGATAATCAAATCACTCCAACCAAACACTACTCAATATAGAAATCCAAACAGTTCATCCAGTATATCCGCCATCAATCTTCCATCACTACATCGACAAAACTAACGCGTCATATCCCCTTACACAATTACGTCACAACACTCTCACACAAAAATGATACAGCTACAGGTAAAATCTCTAAATCAACATCTTTCCCTATCAAACATGAACAAAATCATCTACACATAACAACAGTGATTCTCATACACTCGACATGTCCCCCCTTTTCCGCTAGATTCTACTCTCCGAGTACAATCTTCCAAAATGAAAAGTCAGGGTATGGAATCACTGTTGGGTCATACAGCAAGTAACAATCTCAAACAAGCAATCCTATAAGTATTATACCGTTTACAATCATTAATCTAATTACATAAAAATTGCATCATGTACTAAGTCATCAGAGCAATGTTATTGCAATACCATTTCACAGCAAACACAAATAAAAAATCAAAGCCCTTCACCATTTGTAACATCGGTTTATACTTCTAATTACATGGATTTTACTGCTATAAAAAACAAAACAAATGTTGGGTTATTCGTATGGTATTTAGGTAATTACTGATCATAATTAGCATCTGACTTTAACAACACTGACTCGTTAATTAAACATTTATAGTGTCAAAAAATAACATCAATAATCATGTCAATATCCGTAAATTCACGTGGACAGCCACAAATTGTCCTGTCTACTACTGGGCCCCCAGGGCGGAATACCTCGCTTGTCCAACGCCCGGTAAAAAGTGTGCAAACCTGCATTCCAATTAAATTCTATCCAGTCAACCAAGAAGTGTCTCACCACACATGACACCAGTTTAACCCACAAAAGCAAGACTCGTGTCATGCCCAACACCAATGCATGACCCATGGGCACACCACAGTGTCCACACAAACCAGCAATACAAAACAAGCATGTCACGCACAACACCAATGCATGACCCATGGGCACACCACAGTGTCCACACAAACCAGCAATACAAAACAAGCATGTCACACACAACACCAATGCATGATCAATGGGCACACCACAGTGTCCACACAAACAAGCAATACAAAACAAGCATGTCACGCCCAACACCAATGCATGACCCATGGGCACACCACAGTGTCCACACAAACAAGCAATACAAAACACGCATGTCACGCCCAACACCAATGCATGACCCATGGGCACACCACAGTGTCCACACAAACCAGCAATACAAAACAAGCATGTCACGCCCAACACCAATGCATGACCCATGGGCACACCACAGTGTCCACACAAACCAGCAATACAAAACAAGCATGTCACGCCCAACACCAATGCATGACCCATGGGCACACCACAGTGTCCACACAAACCAGCAATACAAAACTCGCCATCCTCACCTCCCGGCTCAAGGACAATTAAAGGACACAAAAGAAGAAAATGGAAAAGACCATTGCAATATTTATATAGAAATCATCTCATTTAGCAGATAGCGGGATTTTTTTTAATGTTTCCCTGAAATAATGGAACGACCTATTTTTAGAGGGTGAAGTTTAAAGGTTGGGAAAAACAATCTAAGGAACTTGTGTCACGGGCCTAAATTATCAATACAAAGTTTCAGATCTAAACATTAATTGGTTGTGGGTCAAATAGCCGTCCAAGGATTGTCCAAGCCAGCCACGAACAAAATGGAATGCAATTTAAAAAATAAAAAAAACAACATAAAAGTACCTTAAAGTGTATTGCTACATAACAAACACATACAAAGTCTTTAAAAATTACAACATAACTCAAAGTGCATCACAATGTTGAATTAACAATTGCATAATGTCATTTTTCTAACTAAAATTCGAATTGTAGGTATTTCAAATGGATCGACTACGATGTAGATAATTCAACAGTCTACACACTACACCTTAAGGTAACATCCCTTAACGCAGGGATCGAATTCAAGTGAATAGCAGCTTTAAAATCGGCCTAACTATTCACCCAAATTTTTGAAACAAGCTCTGAACCTTGGTTAAGCATAATTAAAATTATTTAAACCTAGGTAAAAAATTAAAGTCATCTGTTTGGCCTATATAAAAAGCAAGATTAATAAATAAATACCCATAGAAAGTTTTATTACAGGATATGCAATTTTTTAAAGTTTATGTTTCAATTAAAATAATTTATAACAAAATTAAATTAAAATGTTGAAATAAATCCAAAGTGATATAGATATAAAAGAAAACAAAAGTGATTGTTTCCCATTAATTATTTTGTTGATATGTAAAAAAAAAAAAATATTTTTAAACTTTATCTCAATTAATAATATTCATAAATCTTTATTTATTTCTATTTGTTTGTTGAACTCTCTTCTCGGTTGTGTGGGATTTGAGAACAGTGATTACATAAAGCAAATGTTTGGTTTTAAAATTTCACTTAGTTTTACGAACACGATCATAAAGATATATCAATTTCATACTGAATTATTTACAAGTGTTAACAGAGTACAAGTGTATTTGTTAACAAGGAACAAGATTTTAAAATACCGAACGAACAATCAGTAATTCTAAGATTTTAATTTTAACATAATTGGTTCTATTTACTCAGGTTTATCGACTGCTACTTGAAATAAAATATTAAGATCATTCTATTTTTAATGTATCATTATAACACTGACTAAAGCTCCCAGATGAGTACACATAATAAACAATTAAATTAGTAACAATTAAAAGTGCGAATTGGTTATACTATGGTGTCACTGCACTAAATAATTAATTATTTAAACGGATAATACAAATAATTAGAATGTAACACCCATAGCAGAACTAGAGTTGGTGTCATCCGGTGTTGTAAACCTGTAACTCATTGTGCCACCCGGGTTGGTAACTTAAGTCATCGGGTGTGGTAACTCATGGTGACATCCAATGTGGTTAACTCATATTGTCATCTGGTTAGGTAATTATTGGTGTCCTCTGGTGTGGCAACTCATGGTGTCATCCCATGTTGTAACTCATGGTGTCATCCGGTGGGGTAACTCATGGTGTCATCCTGTGTGGTAACTCATGGTGTTATCCGGTTTTGAAACTCATAGTGTCATTCGGTGTGGTAACTCATGGTGTCATCCGGTGTTGTAACTCATGGTGTCATCCGGTGGGAAAACTCATGGTGTCATTATAGCCTTTACAGAGCAGAAGTGGAAACTAAGAAGAATCAGTTCAGATGGGATAATAAGCTTAAAACTTGGGAAAACTTATTTACGTTGATAAGGTAGAGACTGGGGAAGGCGTTAGGAAAACTGGGAGGCCATTAGGTGAGGTTGAAGAGAGTAAAGTCCATTTATTAGCTTATGAAAACGAATTAATTGAAAATATTACTGACTTTGTGGAAGAGGATAGCTATCCAGAGGAATCTCAAGCCATTGTTTCGGAGAGTAGGGACACACAGTTCTCTATAGCATCTAGTTAGTTGGTGACCATAATAGAAAACAGAGGGTAGACACGGGATACATATATTTAAATGTTCAAAATGTGAATTTGGATTTTGTACCGGATATGATTTTTGATGACATACAACATAATGCTTATAATAGATTTCATGTAGGTTTTGTTGATGAAAATGTAATGTGTGATTTCGGACAATACATTTTTTTGGTGGTACTTGTGATACTGTACGGGCTGTTAATTTTGATAATGCACAACATGAGAGCTGTGATATGACTCACGAGAGATACTTTGATAATGTAACAGAGGGTTCTTTTGCTTTTGTATAACAGGGAGATTTTGGGTGTATGTGGCAGAGCTTTGTGGAGAGGGATGATTTGTGTTTTGAACAAGATTTTGTAAGTTTTAGGACCTGGACAGGTCACGGTGTTTGCGAAGTGCAAATCGGGAGCTGGTCAAAGGCTGTCCCAAGACGGGGACATAAATATAATATATTTCGATTAGTTAAAATCATTTCATGTGGAGCTATGAGGATTGTGGTCCGATTGTTGAATTTTGTAGACACGGATTGCTCAAAGTTTGAGAACCGTCATATGGATGAGTCTATCTTAGACTCAGAAAATCTGATTTTAGCTAGCAGGTTTGACCGTGACTACGTAGTTTCCGTTGAGGAGGTGAAATTTTTCTCTGGGGTGGGGTTGTATGACGGGACCTATGCTGTGGT
This sequence comes from Lymnaea stagnalis, assembly GCA_964033795.1. NCBI lineage: Eukaryota > Metazoa > Mollusca > Gastropoda > Lymnaeidae > Lymnaea > Lymnaea stagnalis. The sequence continues at coordinate 19,329 of CAXITT010000952.1, forward strand.
TGTGGCTTGTGTCGTGAGAGTCGGACGGCTCAATGGTTGAGAGCGGACATTGCTCGGACTGTGGGTTGAATGAGGATTTTGATTGTGTTGAGGAGATAAGGGGTTTCCTTGAGCAGGGAGGTGAGGATTGCGAGTTTTGTATTGCTGGTTTGTGTGGACACTGTGGTGTGCCCATGGGTCATGCATTGGTGTTGGGTATGACACGCGTCTTGCTTTTGTGGGTTAAACTGGTGTCATGTGTGGTGAGACACTTCTTGGTTGACTGGATAGAATTTAATGGGATGCAGGTTTGCACACTTTCTGCCGGGCGTTGGACAAGCGAGGTATTCCGCCCTGGGGGCCCAGTAGTAGACAGGACAATTTGTGGCTGTCCACGTGAATTTACGGATATTGACATGATTATTGTTGTTATTTTTTGACACTATAAATGTTTAATTAACGAGTCAGTGTTGTTAAAGTTGGATGCTAATTATGATCAGTAATTACCTAGATACGATACGAATAACCCAACATTTGTTTTGTTTTTTATAGCAGTAAAATCCATGTAATTAGAAGTATAAACCAATGTTACAAATGGTGAAGGGCTTTGATTTTTTATTTGTGTTTGCTGTGAAATGGTATTGCAATAACATTGCTCTGATGACTTAGTACATGATGCAATTTTTATGTAATTAGATTAATGATTGTAAACGGTATAATACTTATAGGATTGCTTGTTTGAGATTGTTACTTGCTGTATGACCCAACAGTGATTCCATACCCTGACTTTTCATTTTGGAAGATTGTACTCGGAGAGTAGAATCTAGCGGAAAAGGGGGGACATGTCGAGTGTATGAGAATCACTGTTGTTATGTGTAGATGATTTTGTTCATGTTTGATAGGGAAAGATGTTGATTTAGAGATTTTACGTGTAGCTGTATCATTTTTGTGTGAGAGTGTTGTGACGTAATTGTGTAAGGGGATATGACGCGTTAGTTTTGTCGATGTTGTGATGGAAGATTGATGGCGGATATACTGGATGAACTGTTTGGATTTCTATATTGAGTAGTGTTTGGTTGGAGT
>CAXITT010000952.1:21814-60598 GCA_964033795.1 Lymnaea stagnalis
CCTCTACATGGCACACTTTTATCGTGCAGTTTGAAACAGCTGCAAAAATCTTCAAGTTGAGCGAGGAAGAGAAACTCCTGTATTTGGGGTTTGTTCTGAAGGATTCGGCGGCTGAATTCGCTTTCAGTGAATTAAGTGAAGAAGAGCGAGAGACGTACGAGAAACTTAAAGATGCCCTCGCCAATCGGTTCCAGGACCATAGAACACCAGCTTTCTTCCAGAATCTGTTGGAGAAACGTACGTTCCTAAGAACAGAAACCAGTGCAGAGTACGCTACCGACATCAAGAAACTGGTAGCGAAAAGCTTTCCAATGGCAGACCAGGCCACACGAGATGCCATTGGCTTTAAGCAGTTCCTACGTGGGCTGCCAGATCAGTCTGTGGTGACACAAGTTGGCACTATGGCTGTGCCTGCCACAGTCGACAAGGCAAGATCTGCACTGGACCAGATATTAAATCTGAGAGACAACGTGTGTGTACCAACCCAGCAAGTAGCGTCAGTAGCTACCGACCACTTGGCCAGAGAGTTGAGCGGCCTTAGAGAGGACTTTAGGGCCTTCATCACCTCACAGAGAGGGGCAGTTAACCAGTCAGCTCGAGAAGAGGGAGGTTATCGGCAGGTGGAACCCAGGTGCTTCGAGTGTGATCGAATCGGTCACATTGCTCGTAATTGTCAAAACAGGAGCTTAGGAGGCGAAATTCCTGATCGGCTAAGATTGAATCACATTTCATCGAATGGTCGAGCCATTCGTCCTAGTGCTGTGTTTGTACCGGTTACAGTGTTTGGTGTTACGGCGGAATTTCAAATGGACACGGGTGCGGCTGTGACCGTTATTTCAAAGAAAAGATTTTTTGAAATTCCTCGACGGCAGCGACCTAAGATTCACCTCTCACCTGTGAAGCTGCAGACAGCTACTGGAGCACCAATGAATCTATATGGGGTGAGTGACGTAAAATTATTGATTGGAGATAAAGTGTATCCCTGGACAGTGTATGTGGCCGACATTATGGAGGACGGTTACCTCGGTTTTGACTTTTTGGCTCATTATAAATTTTCCTACTCAGTCAGCCAAGGTCTAAGTTTGGGCTGTCACAATGTGCCCGTTTTGGCTAAATTGATGAGTGTACATTCTAAAAGGAATAAGAACTATTCTACGCCAGCAAAAAGTGTCAAAATTAAGCAGTTACCAGCACCAGGTAAAAGGGATCAGAATTATTCTAGTTCATCGACAAGTGTCAAAAATACGCTGTTACCGTCACCAGCCAGTGTAAGAGTGAACTCGGTCACTTCACACAAAAGACAGCTTGCAAGCAGGGTTCCTGCCCAGACCAACGTGTTTGTGCTACCCCGTCCTGAGATGGCCTCGCCGGCGACGAATCTCAGGAATGGGGGTAATAAATCAGTTCAGTTGTGTGTTGAGGTCAATTCCAAGTGTGAGAAAAGGGAGATAATTCGAGATAGGCCATTGACGAAACAGAAAAGTGACCCCGACGCTCGAGCAGTAAGGCGCTCTTTTAAGGTGGGTGATTTTGTCCAGTATTCAGACTCAACACACAAATTGAGTCGAAACCAGAAGGTGAACACAAATAAGTGGCGCGGTCCACTAGTGATCAGCCGAAAGCTACGTCATAATTTGTTTGAGATTAAGGGAGAAGGAAGGATGACTTTCAAAATTATTCACAATGAGAAATGACAGAAAGAGAGATAGAGAGAGATGTATAGAAATAGAGAGTGATACAGAAAGAATAACAAAGAAATTTAGAGATATGGAGAAAGGCTGATGTACAGAGAGATAGAGAGAGACTGACAGACAGAGAGATAGAGAGAGACTGGCAGACAAAGGTTTGATAGAGATGAAGAGATAGTGAGAGAGTGATTCATAGAAAGATAGAATGTGAGAGATAGAGAAAGACAATATATATATATAAATATATAGAATGATAGAAAAAAGATTTACCGATAGATAAATTGAGTTAGAGAGAAATAGAGAGAGTTAGAGGGTGATATAATGAGACAGAAAGAGAGAAAATTGCCAAAGATAAAATAAGAAAGAAAGAGTGAGAAACAGAGAGAGTTGGAGAGAGAATGAGAGAAAGAGATATAAGAAATGAAGAGAGATATAATGAGAAAGAGTGAGAGAGATAAAGAAAGAGATAGTAGAATCTTACTCTTAATTCTATTTTTGTACTTTCTTTAACTCATAATTCTATGTCATAATTAATGTCTAATACAAATGTATTTTACCGATGACAGTGTGAGAACTGTATGAATTAATACATACAACGATATCAAAACATATTTTTTTTTCCAATAACAATTTCAGTAAAACATAATAAAATATTAATATTACCCACCAAAGGATCTATAAAAAGAAATCATTGAATGTAGTCATCACGATTTTTATTTGGTGAAGTCAGTGGTACGTAGCCATAAAGATCCCAACAGTTAAAAACTACTTAAGTAGGTAGCCATAAAGATCCCGACCAGCTAAAAACTATATAAGTAGGTAGCCATAAAGATCATAACAAGTTACAAAATATATAATTAGGTAGCCAAAAATATCCTTAAAAATTAAAAACTATATAATTAGGTAGCCATAAAGATCCCAACTTGTTGAAAACTATATAATTAGGTAGCCATAAATATCCTAAAAAATTAAAAACTATATAAGTAGGTAGCCATAAAGATCACAACTAGTCACAAACTATATAATTAGGTAGCAATAAATATCCTAACAAATTAAAAACTATATATATAGGTAGCCATAAAGATCCCAACTTTTTAAAATTAATATAAGTAGGTAGCCATGAAGATCGCGCCTAGTTGAAATAATATAATTAGGTAGCCATCCATATCCTAACAAATAAAAAACTTTATTTGAAGTTGGCATAAAGATCCCGACTTTTTAAAATTTATATAAGTAGGCGGCCATAAAGATCCTGCCTAGTTGAAAACTATATAAGTAGGTAGCCATGAAGATCGCGCCTAGTTGAAAACTATATAATTAGGTAGCCATAAATATCCTAACAAATTAAAAACTATATAAGTAGGTATTCATAAAGATCCCAACTTTTTAAGATGTATATAAGTAGGTAGCAATACAGATCCCACCAAGTTGAAAACTATATAAGTAAGTAGCCATGAAGATACCAAATATTTGAAAACTATATAAGTAGGTAGCCATAAATATCACGACTAGTTGAAAGCTTTATAAGTAGATAGCCATAATGATACCGACTAGTTGAAAACTATATAAGTAGGATGCCATAAGGTTCCGAACTTGTTGAAAATTATAATTTGATGAGCAAACAGGTGTCAAACTGAATATTCTTTACATATCTCACAAACATATTTTATTTTACAAAAAGACAAATTCAAGATGTCTACCTACTACTGTTATTTTTAAATAGACATATGGCTACAAACTTATAGAATGATAGATACGATAGGTCCTCTATAAGTTCCTACTTAAATAGTTCTCAAAAAGACATGTTCCATGTTGCTACCTACTTACATAATGTTTGCTAATATTCCATTTCTTGTTTGGCCACCTACTTTAAATTAGTTTAAAGTTAGTTAAGTTTATAATAGTTTGGTTTAGATCTTTTTTGTTTATTTAAGTTAAGATTATGTCAGTTTCATATTGGTTAAGTTAAGACTATTTCAGCTCAGGTTGAATAATAATACGCGACTTCAATAATTTACATTAGTTTAGTTACTAATCGTTTATTTTACTTTAAATAAGTTTACATTAGATTAATTGAATTTATTATCTTAGATTAATTAAACTATTTTTAGTTTAGAATATTTAACACTACTGATGTAGGTAAACTAAACGAAATTTTACCAAGTTTAAACTATTTCATAAAATTATTTTCATTTTTGTTTTTTTTGGGGTGGGGGGGGGTATTCGCTTCAAAACACTTGTTCAAGGTGACATTTGGTTTTGGCAGAAAATGCCAGGTTCTTTAGCTTCGGGTTATAGAAACCCTACTAGTCCGGTGCGCCACGAAAAGGCAGAACCTTTGCACCGGGCAACCTAAACCAGTTACAGAACAATCCATAATTGTCTAGCTTTAATTAAGATCAAACTTATAAAATTTATGCTTTATATATTTTTAAATTTTTTTTTTAATTTACCAGATTTAATACAACTTTTTTTTTTTAAAAATTAAATTATTTTCTTTTAATACAAATTAGACATAGTGTCTTACGTTTTTTTTCCGGGCATTTTTTGGGGATAAGTTTGATCTTAATTATGGGGCGCCCCAACACTGAAAATCAGCAGCCGCCCTCGCAGTAAAGGATCATGGGGTCGGACTCGTTGGGGCAATTCATCTGTTTCGTGAGGTCTTACATAACGCGTATGCGCGGACGTACAAGAAGTCATGCTGCCGTCTTTTTTTTAAGACGGACCAAAGCGTGGGTGCCGGATGGCCGAATGGTCTAAACTGAGTAAATCTCAAACTGATGGTCGGGAGTTCAATTCCAGCCAAAGCCTAGTCAAACCCCCGACAAAAAGATGGCTAACTTTCAATTCAAACCAGGAGCCATGATCACTAAATTAAATAAATGATCATTTATTGATTCTCATTGTAATATAAAAAAAAAGACAAGAAAAGAAAAAGACAAAACAAACTTAGGTAACATCGTGAATGCAACATCTTTAGATTTGTTCGTTGCTTACGGCCATTGGACTTTTTATATTATCAAACCAAGGATAAATATATCTACTTCCTTCCGGTTAATATCATTTCCTCTTTTTTTCGACATTTTTGTATATGTGGAATCGTTTGCAAAATAAATGGCCACGCCTAATATAATATACCTACTGTTGCTATACCACGTAGGTCGTCAAGTTTGTAAGCAAACTAGCTTTTTATTGCAGAATAAATTATTGATGGTGAAACATCAGACGATAACCATATTAATCGTTTTTTAATCTGATTCCTGTGTCAGTGATGATGTTTGGAACAGGTTTGCCCCGCACAATGACTGTGAACCAGGAAAAAAAAACAACAGATAAAGGAATGACAAGTATTACTTGAAGTTATATTTCCAAAACTTTATTAGTTCCTCAAACAAGTAAATTTAATGTTCTACAAGAATCATCACATTATATTGCAGTCTCTCCCCATATTACCCTTACATTATAAGACAATTAAATGTACACAAATTATGATGACTGTCTTGCAATTACATCATATTGTCATCACTGTCATGATTTACCACATAGATGTCCAACCTAACACCATAAAACCAGCTGGCTCGCTGGCTCTAGAACAACCGCAGCCAAGTTTGAAATACAAAAACAAATCAGAGAATGATTGAATATAGGCTAGTATAAACAACTAGTGTCTTTTTGTGCCACTTCCCTCTTCCCTGTTTCTCCCAATTTGCGATACGAAGTAATCTGCGTGGTGTGATTGGAGGAAGTACAACTTGCAATGTGGCCATGTGCTTACTTTGTGAGTGTGCGGAATGTTCGGGTGCAGTCATTACAGTTACACACATGTAATGCTACTTTGGTCAAACCTGTTTTAACTGAATAGCATCTCCACTGGATACGCATGATTTTAAACTGAATTAAATACCCTTGTCTGTGAGGATGAGCTAACATCGGTCAGTTACCCTTTAGCCCTTTTGGCACCCAGACACATACAACTTGTTATAAAAATGCAGTTTACAAAAAGTGGAACATTATCACATCAGCATTTTCTTTACATGTCATGTTTAGATGTTGAATTAATTGATATATTCTTGTAATTTCTAAACCACAGATCAGTATTGATCAGATATTGATGAGGTTGCAGAGAGAACACAATCATGACAAACGTGTTTAAACACTGAGGTCGGTTATCCATATTCCCATCAAAAGTAAACAAAAACTGAACATTGTAATGGAACTTGCCAGCAAGGTAGATTTATTCAAAATTAAAGTTATTCAAAGTAGGACTTTTTCAAATGAACTCAATGCCAGGTGGGAATAGTTCAATTGATTTAAATGCAAGAAAGAAATAGTTCAACTAAATTTAATTCAACAAAGTGATAGTTCAAATGAAATAAATGCAACATAGAAATAGTTCAAATGAACTCAATGCCAGGTGGCCATAGTTCAAATGAATTTAATGCAGCTAAGAAATAGTTAAATGAATTAAATGCCACGTGGGAATAGTTTGAATTAAGTTAATGCAAGATTTGAATAGTTCAAATGTTTTCAAAGCAAAGTAGGAATAGTTCAAATGAATTAAATTCAAAAGAGGAATAGTTCAAATAAAATTAAAGCTATATTAAAAATCGAACCCTTGGGAAATAAAATTATTTTTAAATATGTAAAACAATTTTTGCTGAAACAATTTGTAACAACAAATGTTTAATTCTATCAGAACAAACTACTGCCACCCTGTGTAAGGAGAAGGGATTGTCCCATGCTTGCTAAGTGAAGCGTTTACTCCATGCTTGCTCAGCTTGAAATTGCTCTGCTTTATGTAACAGCAAAACTGGATACACTCTGAGTCGAGACACAAAAGTATAGGTGAGAATTTCATGTTTAATTTGTTTTCTATTTATGTGAAAAGCAAAATTTCCCAGTTAAATTTTATCATGTCTTTAATTAAGATGTTTTTATTCATAAATTATGTGTACAGTTGTATCCTAATTTTAACCTGCTCATTAAAATATCACTGATTGCCTGGTTGTACAGTCTTATCCTACATTTATCCTGTTCATTTAGATATCACTCAAGACATAAACTGTTGTTTATTAGTTGAAGACTGTGCCAACACATAGGCAGCTGTTCTAGAATTGGTAGGAAACGATAGACCAGGAATAAAAATAACATGTGTGAAGGTATGTCTGATAGATATATTTGAGTTCACTTTTGTTTATTTTGTTTTTAATCTGGGGTTTTGTGTTCCTTAATAATAAAATAATATATAATTTAATAACATCCATTTAAACATATCAATTATGCTCATCTTCATTTTCTAGAAAGATATAATCTTGTAGCTATAATGGCCATAAGAGATGAGTATTAAATTATTAAATGATAATAATTGTGTGTGTCTCAGATATCAATGAATGTACAAAAAAAAACCCACAACTGTGAGAATATATGTGAGAACACAATTGGAAACTTCAACTTCAAGTGTAACTATTGGTGCACTGTGGGGACTGACAGGAAACTTCAACTGCAAGTGTAATTATTGATACACTCTGGGGACTGACAGAAAAAGTTGTGTCAAAAGTAAAAATTAAGAAATAAACAGCTATGAAAAAATTGAATTAATATCAAACTGTACCACATGCTGTGTTGTAGCTTGGACTAGTGCCACCAGCTTTGGCCAAAATTTTCTCTACCGATTACCAGCAAGAAAACCAAAAAAATATATGCATTTTGATGAAAATGCCACACCTCCATATAAGAGAAAAAGTACTCCCTGGAGGGCAACACACTTTTTGCCTGCCACCCTTCTTCCTAAACCACTGACCACAGGAAATGTAATTCTAATGTTTGATAAGGGCTTTAAAGAAGTCATCTATTTCTGTAATCCATTTAATGAATATAAGGCTGAAATTAGCAAAGCTTTAGTAAAATTTATAAAAAAGTACTACTGTTGCAAAGGTTCATAGCGTATTTAACACAGCTGTATATGAGAGACAATTTTTTTTTTAAACTGCATTTCAAGGGACATTGTGTGTGATCCCAAATTTGATGACATCTGTACTTTTGTACAGGGTACTAACACTGACTATTGTTTGTGTAAAAGTGGCTACAGTCTTCAAGGAATTGGGTCGTGCCAAGGTGAGTGGTCAGCTGAGAAGTCGATAGTTATTTATGTTTTTTGTATGTTTTTTTTACATGACCAAACCAGAATTTTCTGTCTTGATTAAATATTTTTTTTTTTTTAATTCTATGTGAAATAAAAAAAAAAATTAAAATGTCTTAATTTGTTTATGTAATAGACCAAAAGGGCTGTAATTCTACACGCGACACATGTCAGGATGGCGTAGTAATTTGATTATAACTTTGTAGTCATTTGTGAATCACGAGAAAAAGTGGGAACTATATTTTTCTAGTGCGGAGGTAGACCTCACGCGTTGGTAGATTGAGGCAGTGTACCATTTTATCTGACAGGGAGCAGACATCTTTTTATTCTCTCTTGTATGGATTAATGAAGTATGGAAGTTGTGAGATTCAATTGTGATGTGTACTATTATTTAAGTGTATGATTGTTGCATCCAAGAATCATTATTGCAGGACATCCTTAGAGCAAGGCTTATTATTGATTTGGTTATAAAATCTAATAAAGTACTATGTAATTTATTCATTGGAGAATATTATTACTTATTGATTGAGAGAGATTGATCATAATTTAAGTGATAGCGGCAGGCCATCCACAAAATAGCAATAGTTAACCATGTTACATCTTCAAAAGATTAGCACGTCTTACAGTCTATAAATTAATGTTTTTGTTTTTAATAAATATTTTAAAATATTTTTTAAACATTTAAATAAGTTAAGTTGCAAAAAAAAAATGTATCCATCCTTTTATTTTAACAGATATCAATGAATAAACATTTGATCAATTGAACCTGTGTGACCTGCTCTATGCAGCTTGTGGTCAAGGTAAAGGGGATTCAATTGTAGCAATGATTGTGCCTATGGTACTGGTGCTGTCATATATGACCCTGTGAGATGATTCTTCTGTAAACTAGGATTTACTGGTAAGTTTAACAGTTTGAATATTGTTTTTCATGTATTCAGATAATATTTTTACTTAATACATGAACAATTAGTTTAAATTGACAGAATTTTGAATACCGTTTGTGACTATATTTCCATGTTCTTTGTAACCATAGTAACACACTGTGACAGAGATGGATCTCAGTGTACTACTTGACTCCTCATCTGTAAGGCTGGTAAAAAATGTGTGTCAACAGTTTTGGCAGTGCCAGTTATCAATGTTTAGAATGATACAGTAAAGAAAATGGACAATGCCAAGGTAAATTATTTTGTCAGGTAAATCTTTTTTATTTCAAACTCGCGCCTGCTAAAAACATAAAATTATTTGTTCACCAACTTATAAAAAAAGGATTTACTAAGGATATTTTTTGGTCCTATTTACTCTCAACATTTTTGTCATTTAGATCGGGCATTATTTTTAAAATTTGTACAATTAATTAGAAAATATTAAAAGACATACACGTTTAGATTATGCGAGTTTAAATTTTAATGTAATATTAATTTCAACCTCTTAACATTAAATTAAAACTCAGTAACGAATATTTATTATAAATATCAGGATCAATTTGTTAAAATTGTTATTATGAAAATCAATTGTCCATGTTGGAGAGGGTACATAATAACTTTTTTTCTTTTTTATGGAATACAATCGGGGTTATACTAAATCTAAACATTTTAATTTTACATGCCAATAATATGTCTTGTTATATATTAATTCAAATACCAATATAGTTGACGGGTCAACTGTTATTACAGACATCAATGAATGTTCCAGCTATCTGACCAATGATTGTGACCAAGTGTGTAGCAACTTTATGGGTGATTTCTCCTGTTCCTGTCACCCTGGATACAAGTATTTTAAGAGATCATTTACAGGTAAGACTGGTTGACTGATGTGAGTTTAACAAACTATTATTAGCTAGAGGAATTTCCTCTGTCTACCAAACATAATAATTTTTGGTTCTGCCCTCAACTTCATGTCACAACATTGCTACGCTACTAACACTGAAAAAACCTACCACCTGTAACACGTTTAAAATGTCAATCAAATGGAAAGTGAACATCATGATGAAGAGGGGGGGGGGAGGGGGGAATCGTATTTAACACAATAAAATGGACTACTATTACTGTAGTTCATTGTATTAGTATTGTCGTAGTGATATTACTACAGTGTATTGCATTAGTATAGTTGTATTATTTTACTACAGTTCATTACATTAGTATCGTCTTATTACTATTAAAACATGTGATTGTATTAGTGTGGTCATTATGATATTACTACATTTAATGTTATTATTAGGGTTGTATTGATATTGATATAGTTCATTGTATTAGTATGGTCTAATTGATATTACAACAGTGTATTTCATTGGTACAGTGGTATTAATTTTATTACAGATCATTCTATACGAATGATATTAGTTTTATTACTACAGTTCCTTGTATGAGTGTGGTCAGATTAATATTTCTACAGTTCATTGTATTTCTACTTTGGGCTTCTAACAATAAGGTGGCTCATCATAACCAAGGTATGGCAGAGACAATAACGTCCAACACAGCTATGTCTAGAAGTTCATGGATTTAAGTATATTAAATATCAGTGATACAACATTTAGTTTGTCTGGAAATAATATTACATATTCATGTAAAATACATTTAATAAGCAAGCATATTAAACTTCATATACAAAAAAATAATACACTTATTTCGTATGGAATAAGACATTTAATAAGTATGACACAATGCAATCAATATGTATGAAATCATACATAATACATTTTAAAAAATAATACGCTCAATATTTTATTAGTCAAAATTTTAATCAAAATTTTGTTTTTTTCCCATGCGCAAATAGTATGGATACAAGCGCTATAAGATGTCTCAGTCATCATTATCATCATGACAAGGGCTAAAAAATGTCTCAGTCATCATTATCATCATGACAAGGGCTAAAAAATGTATCAGTCATCATTATCATCATGACAAGCGCTATAAAATGTCTCAGTCATCATTATCATCATGACAAGCGCTATAAAATGTCTCAGTCATCATTATCATCATGACAAGCGCTATAAAATGTCTCAGTCATCATTATCATCATGACAAGCGCTATAAAATGTCTCAGTCATCATTATCATCATGACAAGCGCTATAAAATGTCTCAGTCATCATTATCATCATGACAAGCGCTATAAAATGTCTCAGTCATCATTAGCATCATGACAAATTAAAATCAGTCGAAGATGTTGGTGATAAAAAGAATTAAGTCACCAAGGACACATTTTGAGATGATCAAGTTGAAATATTATGTTCGCCCATAAAATGGGATTTTTTTTTATTATGTCTTGTTTAATTAAAAGACTTATGTACACTTTATTGTGTTCAAATTTCTGCATTATACTTGGCTAAGGCGGATAAGCAAAGATCACAGTTTGAATACATTTTGACAAAAATGTGTCTGAAGTATAATTAGCACAAGGGTCTAATAATAGAGTCATTTCACGAAAAAAATACAAAATACAGTAACCTTAAATGACGCGGTCTCTAAGACATTCCTAGTCAGCAGAAGAGTAAAATAAGGTCAAATTTTAGAATTGAACGGTCCTCTACATTTTCTTCTTTATTCTTCTTTAATTTTCCTTCAGGGACGTTGTAGACGGAGTGTACATCCTTACAATTTCTGATGGTAGACTGTTCAATAACACACACACCTTCATGCAAAGACTAGAGTAAACAGAAGTAATACTAATTCATGAACTACACTTCACTGACAAAAGTGTCTTCACACAACTAATTGAAGAAGGACATTGCAAACCAAATATATCGAAATACAGAAAAACTCAAAAATTATTTTTTTTTCCAATTTTCACTATCACCGCTTCTAGTTATTTGAGCAGATTGTCATACAGCACAGGGACGTTTATAGGATGTGTGTGCTTACATAGTAATCTACTTTAGGTAGTTAATCTTACTTTAAAAAAAAAATAATAGAAGCCATCATAGAAGTCGGTGGGGTGGGGGGGGGGGAAGGAGATACCATATTTTTTCCGCATCGTGAGACATCAACACTAACAACGTCACTGCCATTAAGCTATATATGAAAGGTAGAGGGGACATAAGGTATTGCACTTTTTGGTTAATGGCGGAAGAGATGGGGCCTGATGGGTGGAGATATAGATGGGAGAACAGAAATGAGATGTGCAGGTTATATTATTTTAGCGTTTCCTCCATGCAAGTATGGTGTATAGATATAGTTAAAATAACATTTTCGTTAATAATTTCTTAAAGCATCATTTGAACAACAATATTCGTGTGTATCCTTAGATCCAGGGAGCGAGGTCAAGTGGACTTAATGATTGTCATAAAGTTCCACTTGTAAACTGCTAAAGAGCAATCAAAAGCGCTGGTTGCATATTTAATGTTATATATATTACTTTTGATGTTGTAAAACGAACGTTTTCATTTAAATAAAAAAAGAGGTAAAAATTAACGTTAAAATCAATGAAATAGTCCATATTCTTAAGAATTCTTAATAAACTTGAAAAAAACATATGTCTTGTACACAAAGGAAATATGTCTTTTTTTTTAAAATCCTACTGATATCAAATTAATAATTAATCGTGTAAAGAAATAAAGCGATTGTTTCCCTTGCAACAAAAAATATTAGATTTAAATCTTCTTTAAAACACGAAAAAATTTGAGGGAAAAAAAAACAACAACAATGTAATTTGAAAACTTGAATTAAGAAAAAGGAAAATATGACAAGTATATTTCGGTTAAGGGCAGGACAGGACAGATGAAAATACGACCAAATAAAGCAGACGAGTTAATACTTAAGTAATCTTCCTAGCCAATTCCGGAAGTTAAATTTTCAAAAATCAAGATTACAAAAAAAAAAAATATAATAATAAATAAAAATAAATGAAAAATAACTCTTCAAAATAATATTATTTATATTTATCATGTATTTTTTTTAAGCCATGTACCCCAATAACAATACATGAAGTGCTTTTTTACATGAAGAAACGCAGTGCATGACTAGGGACTCCCTTATATATTATTTAACAAGCAAAGCTCAATGACTCAAATGGTTAGGAAGCCTATAGGGTAACGAGCTCCCTTGTGTTCAGTGAGACTTTCTCAAATCTCTACACTACCTCTCACACCATCTTGTTTTAATGTGCCCAAGGAAACACAACAACAATACAATGATCGAAATAATTCCTCAATTTAGCTTAAAGTAATGACACTTAATTAATTATTTTAATATACTCTTTAATATGATATTAAATATCGAACATATGCTCTAAGAAATACTTATTAAACATGATGTGAAACACCCTAAATGATGTATTATGAAATATTGATGGCTGTCCCATAAATATAAATATATGCAATACACAAGGCTGACACAATACACACATATCTTATGTAAGCTTCAAGAAAGACCTTACAATTCTTTGTAGTTCCCTCCATATGACAACAGCTGAAGAAAAAAGACATTCATGGTCTTTCCACCTTACCACAACAGTCAGATCTGTTGAGATTACTTTGGTCATGACGTCACGGTCACGGTGGCACCCAGCAAGTTGATAATAAAATCTTAATTTATTACAAAGTGTCTATTATTTAAATCTCCCAAAGCTCATAGATACAAAAAAAAAATAATCTTATTACAATATGTAATTTATTTACATCTCCAAAAGCTCATAGATAATAAAAAACATAATCTTATTAAAATATGTCACTTATTGACATCTCCCGAAGCAGATGGAGAGCAAAACATAATCTTATTATAATGTGTCACTTATTCACATCTTCCGAAGCACATGGAGATTAAAAGACTTGTTATAAAATAGTAAATAGGATGAGAGTAGTTCAAACATAAATATATTAAGAGACGTTAGTTGCTAGTATGTATATAGAACATCACAATTAACTGCTGTTCTTTCACAGTGAAGAGTTTAGATTTCAGATAATATTAATATACAGAAGTCTTACCAAGTGAAGAGTTTAGTTTTCAGATCATATAAATATACAGAAATCTTACCAAGTGAATAGTTTAGATTTCAGATAATATCTATAATAGAAATCTCTCTCTTGTTCTTTCTATTCCTATATCTCTCTCTTTCTATGTTCCTCTCTCTCTGTCTCATTTTCCCTCTCTTTTTTTTATATCAATTATATATCTCTAATCATCTTTCTAATGCGCTGTATTTTTTCTTTTTTTCTTTTTCTATCTCACTCTCTTTCTCTCTTTTTCTTTATATCACCCTTTCTATGTCTCTCTGCTACACTATCCGTCTCTAAAATTATATCAATATCTCTATTTCTTTTCACTTTCAAGTTCTCTCACTAGAGATAAATCTTCAATTTTCTCAATTTCTCCCAGCTCTCTCTCCCTCTCTTTCCCTCTCTCACCCTCTCTCTCTCTCTCTCTCTCTCTCTCTGTCAATCTCTATCACTCTTTCTCTCTCTCTCTCTCACACCTTGCCTCTGATCAATAATTCCATACATATATGACATAAGAGAATCGTGTGCCATCTATATATATAATTTGCCAAAAGAGGTCAAACAAGAAGAAGGGTTGAACAGCACCACCAGACAGGCTATATATATAGATACGCCAGAGCAAGCAAGACGATGGGAAACCCTCCCCTCGCTTGCCAGCCATGCGTACATCACAACAAGCTTGCTGCGACTGCTAAGCGCGGGTCGCGTATCATGAAAAGTTAGGGGGGGAAGGGGTAGCAAAATTGGCATTCTTAAATGTGCGTAACCTGAGTTCACGTTTTTGTCAAGTAACGTTAGTAGATGGCAAGTTCACGCATTGCTGTCGCCAATGCTTGGTGGGCTACATCTAGTGTCTTATAATAAACAACATATTTATAAACAAAAGAGCTTCGTCTATTCAAGTGTAATTTCAATCAGGTCACACGGAGACAAGAAATCAGCTTGGCTACAAATCAAATATCTACATGGTCATGTTTACGTAAATCTTACATAGGTACATACAAATGTTGACCTAACTGTCCCATATATTAGCCACAAGCCGCCCTGTTGGTATTAATGTTTTGTTTAGTTAGACACTTGCTCTTGTTGAACAACAAATTCTGAATACTTTTACTTTTTAAATTGTTTTTCAAATATATTTTATTTTACATTCCTTATTTAAGTGTTGTGTCTGTTTAATTATTTTAAAACTGTTTTCTTCATTATTTTTAATACTTTTTTTTTGCTCTTCAATTTCACTTGTGATTAGTTATTTTTTTTGTTGTTATCGTTTTTTATTTTTTTTTATTTTATTTTTTTTTAATTTCTGCAATTTTTTTTTTCTAAAAAAAACCATTAGAGACCAAAGAACCATTTTAAGAATTAGCTGACTATTTTGGTGGCGCTGAAGAGAGCCGTTTGATGAGTCACCCTGTCACTTAAAGGGGGAAGTTCCTTTGGCTCAGCGCTTTTTATTGATTTCTTTAGGCATTTTTTTATAGCGCTTACCTTACAGCTCTAAGCGCTTTACAATTATTAAAAATATGTAAACTATTAAAACTGCTAAAGCTTTTCCCTACCTAGCCCTAGAGTGGACGTCCAAGAGGGAATCATTTTTGTAACAGGCGTCGCCAGTTGACTAATGATGACATACAGACATATATTCGGATGTTTTCGAGTGTTTCCGACTTCACTGGCTAACTGGAACCATTTAATTCCCAGCTTTCTTAAACAATTTTAAAACTACACAAATATTTTTAGTAACAGGACACATTGACTGACGAGTGAATTATACTATTTTCTATTCAACTTCTGTTAAATAATGCTAAGATGGATATAGGAAATAGTTATATTAATTATGACCTCTTGCAATACTTCCTTTATTTTTTATGTTTTACAAAAACAGTAATATTACAACCGAACTATTTTTAACCCACTGATTTTTTCATAATTAGAATTCAATAAGTATATGGTTTTTTTTTGTTTACTATTAATGACTTAATTTCTATCCAGAATAATACATATCTAAATTGTTGAAAGTTAGTAAAAAGGGAGTTCCATAAGAAAACCAAATGTTTCTCTGTTTCTAATTTAAACTTTATGACGTCAAACAGACACTTTCTTATTGAATGCATTTATTAGTTGTTTATGAATGTCGTTCTCTCTTTCAATAAACGGAAGCTGTTTAAATTAATTAAATTATAATTTAATCATAGACAAAAAATATTGTTTTGATTTTCAAGCAGTTTATTCCTACTAAAATGTCAAGGTAACAAAAGACGCATATTAAGTGGTGCGCACATTTCCTCCACATTTTTATCCTACTATCAACGTCACCCACAAAAACAATAGCAATCAAAGTAAAAATAAAAAAATATAAAAATCAATTTATAATCAAAATCTGATAAATGTCTCAAAATGAGATGATGAGTAAAAGAAAATTAAAAAAAAAAATGCTCGTTTGAAAAAGATTGACAGAGTGCTAAAAGATTGGCAGAGTGCTAAAAGATTGGCAGAGTGCTAAAAGATTGGCAGAGTGCTAAAAGATTGGCAGAGTGCTAAAAGATTGGCAGAGTGCTAAAAGATTGGCAGATTGCTAAAACATTGGCAGAGTGCTAAAAGATTGGCAGAGTGCTAAAAGATTGGCAGAGTGCTAAAAGATTGGCAGAGTGTTAAAAGATTGACAGAGTGCTAAAAGATTGGCAGAGTGCTAAAAGATTGGCAGAGTGCTAAAAGATTGGCAGAGTGCTCAAAGAATGAACTCTACAACATAGACTTAAAGCATTTTACACAGAGGTAAATTTTAAATTTAAAAAAAGAAAATATATAAATATGAAGGTTAAGATAATTAGGATTTGTAACTATTATAGTACGTACATTGGATATAAACCATTTATAGGAAGTACATAGACAATGGAACTATTGTAGTATGTACATGGGATATTACATATTAAAGTATGTTGATAGGATACGTACCTATTTAAATACATACATAGGATATGAACATTGCATAATTTAAGTCTATCTCTGGCTTTTACTAAAAAAAATTCCGGATCAACTAACCTTCCCAGTCGTTTCAACCAGTTTGATGAACGTCCCTTAAATATGGGAAAAGAATCGTTTTTTTAACACCAAATGATTTACCAGCCTACAAATAGTTTGACTGTCTATTACAAAAAATCACGAATCTATATTTAAAATGATCAGGGCGTCTTTAAAGGACATAAAATAGATTTAAATCAGAAAATCACATTTTAGTTGGAGATGATTTATTTCGTTGATCGAACTCAATATACTATATAATTGTCATGCCGTTTGGAAATAGCAGTAATGACAGTAATTTTATAAACATATGTCAGTTATTTCATTAAATCGCCCTAGTTCTATTAATTTCAAAATCATATGAGGGATATTGTCTCATGAATTTAAGCTTCAATCATTTTTTAACTTCATATTTATATGAAATCTGATCATTCATTTATACATCAGAGAGAAAGAGCGAGAGACATTAAGATACAGAAAGAAAGAGCAATAAAAAGACAGATAGATAGAGAGAGATAGTGAAAAATATAGAGAGAATAATAGTGATCGATAGACACACATTGGATAGAATGTAAATGGGAGAGAGATTTATAGATACTTAAGAGATAGAGTGGTGTAGTGGGAAAGATAGATACAATCAGAGCTAGAGATAGAGAGAGATAGATAGAGATTGAGAGATAGAGAGAACGCTGAATAGAGAGATAGATATATAAAAAGCAAGGCTGACTGAGAAATATATATTTATGTATATTGATAGAGATAGAGAGAGACTGAGAGACAAATGATAGAAGAGGATGAATAGAGAGAGAGACAAAATGGAAATAATGACAGACAGAGAGATGGAGACAGATTTATATATACACAGAGAAAAAATTAAATTAAAAAAAAATTTAGGGATTTGAAGAGAGAATGAGAGAGAGATAAAATGGAGAAAGATGGAATGAGAAATAGAGATAGAGAGATAGAGAGAGATATAGAGAGAATAATAATGATCGATAGATACATAGGATAGAATGTAAATGAGAGAGAGAGAGAGAGATTGATAGATGCGTAAGAGATAGAGTTATGTATTGAGACATATAGATACAATAAGAGCTAGATATAGAGAGAGATGGATAGAGATAGAGAGATAGAGTGAACGCTTGATAGAGAGATAGGTAGATAAGGAGCAAGGCTGACTGAGAAATATATAGATATATTGATATAGATAGAGAAAGACTGAGAGACAAAATGATAGAAAGGGATGAATACAGAGAGAAACACAATGGAAATAATGACAGACAGAGAAATGGAGACAGATTTATTAATATAGAGAGAGAAAAATTAAATTTGAGATAAATAGAGAGAGTTGGAAAGAGAATGAGAGAGAGATAAAATGAAGAAAGATGGAATGAGAAATAGAGATAGAGAGATAGAGAGAGATATCGAAGGATCTTACTTTTATATCTTCTTCTTGTACTTTCTTTAACTCATAATTTATGTCATAAATGTTTAATACAAATGTATTTTACTGTTTACAGTGTGATAACTGTATGCATTGATAAATACAACGACCACCCAATTTTACATCTCATTTTTTATTTCAACAACAATTTTATCAGATAATATATTACGCACCAAAGTAATTTAAAATTAAAAAATAATAATTTCATGAACTCTGGTTATCGTGATAGATATTTCATGAAATCAGTGACATTAAAGGGAACCATACACGACATGTTCAGCTTAAAGCTATATCAGTGGGTAGCCATAAAGATCCTAAATAGAGAACAATTATAAATGTTGATGTTAAAATAGATGTCAAATTTAATATTCTCTACACAAGACTTATCCCGTATCGAACAAACATATTTTGTTTACAATGAGACATGTCTACCTACTGCTATAGTTTTTAAATAGACATTTCCCTTATGGCTTCAAACTTATATAGTGATTGATACAAAAGGTCCTGTATAAGTACCTACTTATAATAGTTCTCAAATAGACATATTCCATGTTGCTACATAATTAGATAATGTTCGATAATAATGTCCTATATCGTCAGCTTACTTTAAATTAGTGTCAAATTATTTAGTTGATAAATGTTGACTTTAGTTTGAGTTTTAATTTGAGTTCATCCAAGTTCAGATTATATTCGTTAGACATTAGTTGAGTTGGAAATAATTTAGTTCAGGTTGAATAACTACAGGTGACTATATTTTATGTTCGTTTAGTTGACTTTAGATAAGTTGACTTTAGATAAGTTGACTTTAGATAAGTTGATTTTAGATAAGTTGACATTAGATAAGTTGACTTTAGATAAGTTGACTTTAGATAAGTTGACTTTAGATAAGTTGATTTTAGATAAGTTGACTTTAGATAAGTTGACTTTAGATAAGTTGACTTTAGATAAGTTGACTTTAGATAAGTTGACTTTAGATAAGTTGACTTTAGATAAGTTGATTGTAGATAAGTTGACTTTAGATAAGTTGACTTTAGATAAGTTGACTTTAGATCAGTTCAATTTATTTTATATGGCTTTTTTTACATTAGTACAGTAGATTTTATGTTAAATTAGATTAGCTTGAAATCGTTTAGTTAAATTAATGTTTATTTTAGATTAATTTAGATGTTTTAGGATCAGTTTATTTTCTATTATTTTAATGTTCTTCAAATATGTTAATTTTTTTTTATTTTAATTTTTTTGGGGTGGGGGAGGGGAGGGGCAAGGGGGGAGGTTGTCGCACTAAACCTCTTGCTCAAGGCGAGATTTGGTTTTGGCAGAAAATGCCAGGTTCTTTAGCTTCGGGTTATAGAAACCCTACTAGTCCGGTGCGCCACGAAAAGGCAGAACCTTTGCACAGGGCAACCTAAACCAATTACAGAACAATCCATAATGGTCTAGATTTAATTAAAACCAAACTTTGAAAAGTAATAGTTTTTATTTTAACTTTTTAATTCTTCTTTATTTAATAATAAAAATTTATTTGTTTAAAAATTAATTCATTTATTACTTTAATGTTTTGGGAGTTTAATTCGACATAGTGTCTTACGATTTTTTTCCGGAATGTTATTTTTTTTTTAAAGGTTGGTTTTAATTATGGGACGCCCCAACACTATAAATCAGCAGCCGCCCTCGCAGTAAAGGATCATGGGGCGGACACGTTGGGGCAAATCATCTGTATCGTGAGGTCTTATATGACGCGTTTGCGCGGACGTACACGAAATCATGCTGCAGTCTTTTTTTTAAAGACGGAACAAAGGGAGGTTGCTGCGTGGCCGAATGGTTTAAACATAACAATTTCCAAATTGAGCAAACTTAAGATTTGATGTCGGGAGTTCAATTCCAGCCAAAGTCAATACTCCACACATTATCATTGTTGGAACTTCAACATGAAAAGAAAAGAGTCAAGAACAAACATCGTTATCGTGACTTCTCACTGTAGTTTTGTTCGCTGCTATTGATCTGTCTTTTTATGTTGTCCAACAAAGGAGACATTTTTTTTTACTTCCTTCCGGTTTGTTTACATGTGTTTTTGGACATGACATTTTTATTGGATTAATGTTGAATCGTTTGCAAAAAATGCAATGGCCACGCATATTCAACGAAATCAACTGTCACTAGACCACGTTGGTTGTCAACTTTGCATGCAAACGATCTTGTATTGCAAATTATTGATGCTGAAACATCGGACGATAAAGATGAATCTTTTTTTAAATCTGATTCCTGTGTCAGCGATGATGTTTAGGTGCCTGATGGGTCGGTAAATAAGATGTGAAATTATAAATTTAATAGTGGTGACAGTTGGAACTTTGGTAAACTTTCCAAACAGTTGTAAAACTATAGATGTAATCTGGCAGTTCAGGTGCGTATATTATTTCTTAATGCGTTTCGTATTTCCTTATATAAACGTAAGTGTATTTTTTACAAATTAAATAGACGCAGTTATAGTTAATTAAAACTGAATTATGAATCGACTTTTTTGTTTTTATTTGATTTCTATAGAGTCCTTAAACATCCCCCAACCAAAGTTACATAACATCATGTTTTTTCTCAACCTATGACCAGATTTTTAAACACCAATAAGTAAGTGTGCTAAACAAAATGTTCAAACTGTAGGCATTTCACAAAAAAGAATGAAATACTGGATTTGTCATTATGCAAGAGCGCCCCTTACCCCCCCCCCCACTACTTTCTTTTCTTTCCTCCCAGACCGCTCGGAATATAAGGGTTGTCCCTTAAAGTCTAGGGGGCGGGGGATTAGAAGTGGATCACCGACTAAGACAGTGGACACACACGTCATCATTGTCCTGGAGTGGAGCTAAGGAGGAGGTCCACCAAATGTTTGCCAATGTTTGATTACGTGTTGACTTTAAAAAAATAAAAATATTGTGACGTTGCAGAAATGACTGAGATCGGAGTGATAGAGTGGGGTCATTTAATGATAGTCATCTCATACAGATGGCTGCAAATACTTTGTAGGTTATTGGTGAGCTCTCCCATTTTTTCGTATGCCAATGTGCTTATTAATAGTGACTGATTTGCGTTGATTAAAATAAGGGCGAAGGCTTGTAAGCATATATAATAAGACAGCCTCGTTTTGTTGTATTGCTGGTACTGGTATCATTTTGTTGTATTGCTGGTACTGGTATCATTTTGTTTAAACTTTGCAGAGTGACCAGGAAACAATAATTGAAATTGTTGATTCAACGGAAATTTTAAATGATGTAGCATTTCGTTTCTACACACACTTTGTGAGGCAACAAATAACGTTAATACAACAATGGAATTTCTGGTAAGACGATGATAAAAAATGCAATATGGCTTGTAGGCTTATGTCAAGTATGAGAGTTCCTTATAACTACCGCTAGCTGGACCTCACCGGAATCGGTATCCCACCAAGATCGTGAACTCATAGCGCTCGAGATCATACCGGGATCGGGATCTCACCGGATATGGGATCAAACCAGATTGGGATATCATTTGGATTGGGATACCCCCAGAAACGGGATCTCACCGGGATCAGATTCTTACCGGGTGTGGGATTTCACCATGACCGGGATCAAGATCCAAAAACAGCCAGGATTCTATCGTAAGAGGGATCCCATCGGAATCCGAATCCCATTATAATTCTTCCCCATTGTACTGAAACTTGCCAGAAAGGTAGATTTCTTTAAAAAAATAAGTTATTCAAGGTGTGAATAATTTAAAGAAATTCAATACCGTTGGGAACAGTTCAAATGCATTACTTCCATGCGCCCACGTTCTGTAACCAGCTCACCTTTCACATCCGTCAATGTGAAACCTCGTCCACTTTCAAAAAGTCCCTTAAAACCCATCTGTTTAAGTACGCCTATGACCTAAGATGCACCCTACTTGCCATGCCTCATTTTCTGTCTCGAGTTGATCCTGTAGTATAGGCCAAAACGTGCCAAAGTGTCCTCGTTTTATACAAATTTTAATTGTTTCTTTAATATAGTAGTTACTATCCTAGTGTCTCATTTTTATTTTACTTAGTTCACATGTTTTTAATAATTGTAAAGCGCTTAGAGCTTTATGGTAAGCGCTGTGTAAAAATGCCTAAATAAATAAATACATGTTTTTAAAGCAAAGTAGTTTTAGTTCCAATGAAAACACTGTCAGGTGAGAATAGTTCAAAAAAATTAAATGTCAGGTAACAATATTTCAAATGAAGCTTACACAAGTGAGAAATAGTTTAAATAAAGTCAATGTTTTTTTTTTTTAAAAACTCTTTGAAAATGAAGAAAGCTAATCGTTACCTTTGTACAACAATTTTTGCTGTACACATTTTAACAACAATTTGTTTTTTCAATCAGAACTAACTGCAGCCAACCTGTTTAGGTGAAGGCTTTTTCCTAGGTCTGCTCTCAGTCAAATGGCCCAACTACAGCCAACCTGTTTAAGGTGAAGGCAATTCTCTAGGTCAGCTCACTGTCAAATGGCCCAACTACTGCCACACTGTGTAAGAAGAAGGGTCTTTTCCCAGGCTTGCTCAATGTCAAATGGCCCAACTACAGCCAACCTGTTTAAGGTGAAGGCCTTTTCCTAGGTCTCCTCACTGTCAAATGGCCCAACTACAGCCAAGCTGTTTAAGGTGAAGGCCTTTGCCTAGGTCTCCTCACTTTCAAATGGCCCAACTACAGCCAAGCTGTTTAAGGTGAAGGCCTTTTCCTAGGTCTCCTCACTGTCAAATGGCCCAACTACAGCCAAGCTGTTTAAGGTGAAGGCCTTTGCCTAGGTCTCCTCACTTTCAAATGGCCCAACTACAGCCAACCTGTTTAAGGTGAAGGCCTTTTCCTAAATCTGCTCACAGTCAAAAAGCCCAACTACAGCCAACCAGTTTAAGGTGAAGTCCATTTTGTAGGTCTGCACACTTTCAAATGGCTCATCTACTGCCAAACTGTGTATGGAGAAGTGTTTTTTCCCAGGCTTGCTCAATGTCAAATGGTTCTTCCTCATGTAACTGAAAAACTGGATACACTTTTAATGGAGACAAACAATTTTTAGATGATAATTTAATTTGTTTAATGTTTTATTTATGTGAACGTAAAATTTCTAAGTTCAATTTTATCATGTTCTATGCTCAAGATGTTTTGTTATTTAAACAATGAAGCACAATGAGCAGGGTAGTTTCAAACACATTGATTGATTTTTGTTTGAACATGTTTAGATATTAGTGTATCTAAATTACACACACTTTTTTTAATTCACTTACAAATTTATGTATGAGATTTGATATACTTTTTATAAAACATTTCTCAGATTTAATTTTATGAACTGATTGTTTTAAATTTGATTCCTTAATCAAAAAAGCTAATTAATTCACATTTAATTATCTATTGTTACCCATTAAGATTTGATTAAAGAATATAGTGTAAATATCTTTACTTTGCTTGTCTCTAATGTGTTTCTTTCTTCTTCCCAGATATAAATAAATGTACATCAGTCAGCAAACCCTGCAGCCAATCATGTCAGAATAAAGAAGGAGCTCTTTTGTATTTTTGTTACATTTGTCATAAAAAAAGAAAGTTCCATATGGAGTTTCATGTAGGAGCAAGTGATAAATTTAGTACATTTAAGAAAAGGTAATATCCCGTCTGTTTGACCTCATTACTAGAGTTTAAACCTATTTTAACAAATCTCTATAATTAACATAATTATCATTAGATGGTGTACTTAAGAATTCCAATATAAATATTTAATGTGTAATTATCTATATGGATTTAAACAATTAAGTATAAATATTGTGCTTTAAAAATTATATTGGTTCTGTTTATTACTAAAGAATATTAATTAATTTGGCTGAAATTGAGGTTTGCTCAGTTTAGACCATTCGGCCACCCAGTCTCCCATGCAGTGAATGACCATGGCGTTCTACGTGTCTGGTCATGTTCTCAGCGATTCACACCACTGTGCTGTCTCCGCCTTTTGTCCGTTGACCAAGTAGTGGTTCTTCCGCACAATTTGCCGTATTCAGTCTTTACATGCTATGGGGGACAAACCCTTTTTTTTCCGAAAGTTCTATGCCCTTCGGCTTACCTCAACATGGAATCGTTGTCTGGGTTGTAGTCGCTGTGCATGTTACAGCTTCTTGGAACCACAGGTGAGAGCTGAGTACATAATAGTGAGTAACATAACAAAATAACCATTGATAACAATGTATAGCAATGAAAACAAAACTTGCTGTAAAAGACAAATCAAGTTTCAAATTAATGTTTAAATATCAAATACTTGTATGACCCGCAGACTTAAAATAAAACAACAAATTAGTTCACACAAACTAAGTAACAACTTTAAACTTAAAAAATGATGTATGGCAAACTCAAAATACATGTAACACTCATTTGGAATTTCTTCCTGTTACACCTAAAAAGACTGACCTGTATATGTGTTATTTCTGTGCAGCCTGTGGGACATGGACATTGATGTGATCCTTATGTGTTGACACAAGCAAAAACATCACCCCGGGTGGATGAGACTCGTTAACCTTGGTCGGCAACTCATCTAAGAGAAGGAAACTCTGAAATCACACCCGGAGTTGGAGTCCCGTAAGGCGCATACAATGAAAATTCCTGCAACCGTACCCATCCCTGGTCGTCTTGACGTAGAGTCTTGCCACTGGATATGGTGGGCTCGGACGAGAGAGTGAGGTTGACGCTGCGCAACTCTTCCTCACTTTAAACAAAAGTCACCAGCGCAAGTCATCAGTCACCAGACGACTCGATGGTCATCGTCGATCCTCGACGGACGAACAACAACAACAACAACAACAACAGAGTTGAATCATAGATATGCAGCAGAGTTGACGTATAGTTATGTAACATTGATGTTTCTTTGATCAAGGAGAGAAAAGATTGGTTGAAACACTTGACTTAATTAGCAAAGACTTTTTTTTTAAAATCCTAAATTTAAACAAAATTATTATTTTATATTTACAGTTTTATCATACATGTAAAATGTTCCTTTATATATCACTAAATGACTGGATGTACAAGACATCAACATGATTTATTAGTTAAAGACTATGTCAACACATAGGCAGCTATTCTCGTCTTGGTAGGAAAGGATATACCAGGAATAAAAATAAAATTTGTGACAGTACGTCTGATAGATATATTATATTTCACTATTGTTGATTTAAAAAAAAAATTGAAGAGTTTCGTTCCTTAATAATAACATAATATATAATTTAATAAAAATCAATTTAAACACATAAATTATACTGGTATTGACTTTGTATAAAGATAAAATCGGGTAGTTATAATAGCCATACGAGATGAGTATTAAACTATTAAATGATAACAATTGTTTGTGTCTCAGATATCAATCAATGTACAACAAAAACTCTCAAGTGTGAGCAGATATGTGAGAACACACCAGGAAACTTCAACTGCACGTGTTACTATTGGTGCACTCTGGGGACTGACAGGACAAGTTGTGTCAAGAGTAAGAATTAAGAAATAAACAGATAGGAACGCATTGAATTAATATGAAACACTACCTCAGGCAGTGTTGTAGCTTGGACTAGTGCCGTCAGCTCGGGCCAAGATTTTCTCTTATTTCTACAAAATAAATCACACAAAAAAATATGTGCAAGTGGGATGAAAATGCCACCCCTCCATATAAGTAAAAAATTACTACCTGGAGTGGAACACCCCATTTGCCTTCCACCCTCCTTCCTAAATCACTAACCACGGGAAATGTAATTTTTATGAAAGAAAAGGTCGGGAAAGAAGTCAGTGATTTCATTAATCCCTTCAATGAATATAAAGGTGAAATTAACTAGGTTTTAGCAAAGTTTATGCAATGGACTACGTTTGCAAGAGTTGATAGCATATTCAACACAGATTTACATGTGTGACTATTTTTTGTTGTTTTAAACTGAATTTCAGGAAACATTGTGGGTGACCTCGAATGTGATCATGTCTGTACTTTAGCCCTGGGTACTAACACTGCATATTGTTTGTGTACAAGTGGATACAGTCTTCAACAAACTGTGGCATTTCAAGGTGAAGGATGAGCTGAGGCGTTGATAATTGATTTTAAAAAAAAAACATTTAAATTAGCGTAACCGAATTTTATGTGTTGATTAATTAATGATTTTTTTTTTTTTTTTCTTGGTGAAAAAAAAAAAATTAAAATTTTAAATTTTATTTTTAAATTAATATTTTTTTTTAAAATATATATTTAATCTTTTTAAAAATTTAAAAATCCATTTAGTTGCAAAACTAAATCCGTCCATCCATCTTTTTAAACAGATATCAATGAATATAACTTGGATCACTTCAAACTGTGTGAATAGAAACACAAATATGTTAACACTTTAGCTGGTTACAATTGTTCTTGTCTTTCTGGCTATTTCCTTGATAATAATGGCCGCTCTTGTGTTGGTAAGAAGATTTTGAGATTTTACATATAGTTCTAAATTTCTAACATTTTCATTGAATTGTTATTACACTTTTCTTAATCATTAAACTGTAAGTCAATAATAAATAAATTCTTTAGTGTCTACAAAAAGATAACTTAGATCAAAACGTAAAATTATTCCATTCAAATGAAAAAAAAAGATCTAAAAATAATATGAGGTATACTTAACTGTTTAGTCATTTAAATATCGGTAACTATTTGAATATTTATAAATAACAGACACAATAAAACTAAAACAACTTGTTGTGTAAAGTATGTATATATTCAAGATATTTTTTTAATAAGCAGTGTATACAAAATAAACTATAGGAGCATACAATGCATGATACTATTCTAACAAACATTTTTTTCAGGTCTTATACTGTATTTATGGTTTATACTTTCTAATTACAATCATATTACTGTATGATGTTGAGTTTTCGATGATTTCTTTATCTATGCAGATTGTGGTTAAGGTAAATGGGAACCCAAATGTAGCAATGACTGCGCATGTGGTACTGGTGCTGACTGCTGTGACTTTGTGAGAGGATGTCTCTGTAAACCAGGATTTACTGGTAGGTCTAAAAATTTAATTATTTTATTATTCATGTATCCAGTTAATATTTTTACTTAATACAAAAATAATTTAGATTTTTTTGACAGAATTTTAAAAACTTTTTGAGACAATATTTCTATGTTCTTTGTAACCATAGGAGCACACTGTGACAGAGATGTAAATGAGTGATCTACTGGTCTCCTTATCTGTCAGGCTGGGAAAAAGTGTGTCAATAGTTTTGGCAGTTTTAGTTGTCAATGTAAAATTAATTTAAAGAGATCAAATTATGTGTTCACAAATGTTTGTAGAAAAGCATTTACTTAGGACATTTTTTAGGTCTGAGTTATTCTGAACATTTTTGTTGATGCCACATGGATCTGAAATTAGTTTTAAAATGTGTACCATTAAATTCGAAAATAATAAAAGGCATACAAATGTAGATTTTGTGAGTTTAAATTTGAATTTCACATTAAGCTCAACTTCTAAACATTGAATTAAATCTCAGAGATGAATATTTATTACAAATATCAGGATAATTTTATTTAAAATTATTATTACACAAATCAATTTTCCATGTTTGAGAGGATACATAATTGTTTGCTTAGTTATGGAATAAAATGGAGGTTCTAATGATCTACACATTTTAATTTTACGTATTAATAACATGTCTTGAAACATATTAGTTCAAATACCAATACAATTGTCGGTCATCTTTAATTAGAGACATTAATGAATGGTCCAGCTATCTGACCAATAACTGTGATCATTGTTTTATTAGTCTGAGGTTAAGAGAGAGAATTGTTCCTTGTGTGTTTCCCGTTTTGAGGGTGTGATCAGGGAAATAGCAGATATATATAGGTGCTGTTCAACCCAAGAGTCTAGAATCAGCAAGTGAAGAAGAGTTATTCTTGTCTGCTCCAAAATTAACTTCTTTCTAATAGGAGTTATCAGAAGAATAACTTTTAAAAGAAATAGAAAGGCTTAGAAGACATCTAAAGGCAGCTGAAATTGAATTTCACAAAGTCGTGGACTGATCAGTATTTGATGTTTTAAAATTCATAGCTGAATAGGACTTCCTAGAAACTCTTCCAAAGTTCTCGCTAAGCCTTTTAATTTTTTCTTACGATATGTGTATTTCTGGCTTCATGAAAACGAATCTTTTAAAACTAATGCTTATCAAGAAATATTTATCATTCTCTCAATGGGGCAGTCTAGGCTTTCTGATGTGGCTCTGCTATCAATCAAAAGTGATACAGTGAAGGACATGGATTTGGATCAAGTGACTGACATGTTTGCAGCTTTGAACACAATGAAAGGAACATTTTAAATAAAGTAAATTGAATGTAAAATAAACTATAATTTAAAGTTGTTACACTATTTAAATACATCGACCAAATCAAATACGATTTTTGTGTTTTTGTTCTTGTCATTGTTATTCTGTGGCCTTATTTTAACAAGAAGAAATCATCATTGAAGTTGAAAAAAGGGGAGGGGGTGAGTGGAGGTGAACCTAAGAGTTTACCACACAGGGTGACACCATTGTTATGACGTATCTGTGTGAGGGGAAATAACGCGTTAGTTTGTTTGTTATTCTAGAGATAGATGACCGTTGTAAGGTTTTCAAGGCGAAGCTTGTTTGTGTGTTTGTTATTCTAGAGATAGATGGCCGTTGTAAGGTTTTCAAGGCGAAGCTTGTTAGTGTGTTTGTTATTCTAGAGATAGATGGCCGTTGTAAGGTTTTCAAGGCGAAGTTTGTTTGTGTGTTTGTTATTCTAGAGATAGATGGCCGTTGTAAGGTTTTCAAGGCGAAGCTTGTTTGTGTGTTGAGGATTTAGGCTAGATGTGTCGTTAAAGGATAACGTTGATATTATTACGAGATGGATTGGTAATATACATCACCCCGCCAGGTTTTGACGATGTCAAATTAAATATATAGAATTTTAACTTATATCAAGATATGCAGTGTTGCTATTTTGCTATCAGTTACACTAGTCCGTGTGAAGAAGTGAGAGACTAGAATATCCCACAAATAAGCATCTAAATTCAAAATGTAGATAAGCACATGACCCTAATATCTACATCTCGTCACTGCCTTTAATACTGTAACATATATATATATATATATATATATATATTAAAAGCATAAATCTAAGTTCTATATAACTTGTCTGCATTAAAACATTTGCAGTTCCATTATTTGTCTATGACATGTCGTTTTAGCCAAAATGCATGTTTATATAATCATGTTTTTTAAATCATTAATACATTATCAAATAAAATACATCCTTGTTAGCACTGTAACTTATATTTCTGTAAAATATCTAAAAATATGTTTTTCGAAAGCGCTGCTCCATAAATTATATGAACTTATTTCATACACTTGTATTCCACCAATAACCCGTATGTAAATTTCGTTGGTGTACAGCATACCCGGCACGTGCGTATAATTTCAACACAACATGTTGTCGTTGTACACGATATACATCTCCTCCGTGACCAGAATGTGCAGAGATGTATTTGTGTTGGCCTGGAACGGGTAGGGTGATATGACGGGTCGAATCTCTTTGCCCAACGCTTTGCTCTTGCAGTTATTCAACACAATACCTTGTACCTCAGTCCTGTCGACTGTGCGGGCGTTTAAATGGAAGTTAATGTCGAGGCTATCGTCTGCTTGGTCAAAGTTGATGACAAAGTCAGCAAAGGACAACACCTGACCAATAAGATGTACCTGAGTGAGGATTAAAAAAAATGATTTGTTAAAATCTGTTTCTACACATGAAGCCACATCATAGATTTTTTTTTTAAATTGTGGGTTGGAAGTTAAATTAACATGGTCTTAGATTTAGTTTGTTAATCACAACTTGGAACTGCTAGTTCACTAAATTAAAATAACATGGTCCTAGTTTTAGTTTATAGCACACGAATCGGCACTGTTAGTTTGCAAAGTTAAATTATCATGGTCTTAGTGTTAATGTATTGCTCACAACTGGGCACTGCTAGTTCGCAAAGTTAAATTAACATATCTTAATGTTATTCAATTGCTCAAAAACTGAGTACTACGAGATCTCAATTAAAATATTTTGTATAAATGTTGAGTGTAAAAGGGACATTAGAATATGAAAATATTTCAGGGCAAGAAAACACTTTGAGGTCGTTAAACTTGTGGGCGGGGAGAGAAGTGCTAATAGGTTTGCTAAGAAGTATATTAAATAAATGCTTGGTTGTCAAATAATTGTGTGTAAATTGGAAGTTATTGCGTTGTGACCGCCTTCACTTTTGCATGCTGCAGCTAATGGTGTAATACAGATTGGGACGTTCGATAATTTATTAAGCCAGGGCCACTAGAGTTAAAGGGTTGTTGAACTTATTGGGATTGTCTAAAAGTCAATTACTTTAATCCATATTTTCACACATTCTTTTGTAATTGGGAAGTTCATGCATTGAAACCACCATTGCTTAATGGGTGATAACTAATTTAAAACGTAATACAAATCTTAATAAAGTAATATAGAACTAAAATATATGTACATATTATTGATAAATTAAATATTAAATACAGACATGACATATGTATGTAAAGCAGTGATTACATTGTATATAATACTTCAAAGATGAATGTTTGCAATTAATGATGAATGTATGTAATTAATAACAAATTTAGCAGATATAGCTTGTAATCCCCTTTGGCCATTGATATCCTTACACTTATTAAAAGACCTGTTAATGGACAAAATCCATTTTATAACCATAGTTCAGGTAACCTCAATACTATTGATGAACTGCTGAACATGGGGAGATAACAACAAGTGTTAATCAACTTTTATTATATTAAACATTTAGGATGAGGTATCCGAATTATGCTACATGATTATTTCGTAATATTTTACTTAATTCCACGTCTCCATTACATTGTTACCTTGCAAATCTAAACTCAATATATTTATCTAAACGAAATATATTGATTTAACTCAATAGATTGATCTAAATTCAATAGATTGATATAAAGTCAATAGATTAATCTAAACTAAATAGATTTATCAAAATACAATATATTGATCTAAACTCAATAGATTGATATCAAATCAGGAGCCATCGTTAAGGAAATTATGGAGACTGCTTTGCACATGAGTACAGATGTTGGAAATTTTAATTTTTGAACGCATTCCGATCCCCTGCTATGAAACTCTGTACTTACCACCATTCCCGCCTTTATACCCCCAGGCACTGCCACAGATCTGTTAGTAAACTGAAAACTTGCAAAAGGCCAATTTCTCTGTCTCATCATCCTGGGCAACGAAGTCAATTGCCCCATCATGAAACTAATTCCAGTGACCTTATTTCTGCGACACGTCAAGCCACAGATCTGTTAGTAAACTGAAAACTTGCAAAAGGCCAATTTCTCTGTCTCATCATCCTGGGCAACGAAGTCAATTGCCCCATCATGAAACTAATTCCAGTGACCTTATTTCTGCGACACGTCATGCAATCTGACGAGACATCAAGACATTTAAAAGCTGCGCATCTCGAATCTGTCGAACAGAAAATTGCGCATGCGAGTCTGGACTTCTTGGCCGTTTTGAGATTGACGATGTGGCAGCAACTGAGATAAAGGTCATGGTAGACGCTGGTAGGTTAGATAACTGGTGTTGATGTTACCAAACGTGAATCATTTTAAAAGAACAATGCACAAGACGAGAATTGCCTGGATCATGTTTGACTGAGATGTACTTGTTTTAAAAGAGCATTGATACTATCGAGTCACCTTCGAGACGTCACAATTAACGTGATCATGTGGCACAAGTCAAATACTGAGTGTTGTGCCTTCTTAGACGTAGCTGATGTATCGGATCTGTTTGGTTTACTGACCTGCTGTAGAACAGACCCGCTGTAGAATAGACCAGCTGTAAAATTGGCCAGGTGTTGAATAGGACTAATTTAGCAGAAGCCAACTGTAGAATAGACCTTTTGTAGAATTGATCAGATGTTGAATAGACCTGATGTAGAATAGATTTGCTGTAGAATAGACCTGGTGTAGAATTTACCAGATGTGAAAAAGTCCTAATTTAGCATTAGTCAACTTTAGAATAAACTCGTTGTAAAATTGAACACATGCGAAATAGGCCTAATATAGAATAGATTTGCTGTAGAATAGACCTGGTGTAGAATTTACCAGATGTGAAAAAGTCCTAATTTAGCATTAGTCAACTTTAGAATAAACTCGTTGTAAAATTGAACACATGCGAAATAGGCCTAATTTGGCATTATCTAACTGCACAATGAACCTTCCGTAGAAAAGACCTGCTGTAGTATAGACCTGCTGTGAAATTTACAAATTTGGAATAGTCCTAATTTAGCTTTAGCAAAGTGTAGAATAGGTCCGTTTGAGAATGTAACATATGTGTGATAGGCATAATTTAGCATAAGCAAACTGTAGAATACCTGTAAATATTTAGATGATACGATTCTTTAAAAATAAACGACAGTCAGGTTTACTGCCTACTGAAAATAAAGAAAAAAACATAAATTGATTTGTGTTTTATTTGTATGTTTTTTTAAGATAATTAAAAATACGCTTATTTCACTGATCCAAATAAATACTGTTTTCTAATGTGTTGTACAATACACTTTGTGACCACAAATAATTGCATAAATTAAAACAAAACAAAACTTGGTTATATAACAATTTAAACACAAGAAATCAAATGTATTTCTCTAGTGTAAAACTAAATCATTAATTAAACCGTTTAGTGATAATAATGAATTAACTAGTGATTGTTTAGATTTGGTAACCAATGAATAGGCTCACTTGTAAATTGTCGCAGACAATGAATTTATTTTTATATGGTTGTTCCTAACTTTAAAAGAAAAAAAAAAGAATGACCCCGATCGAAGTAAGATTAGTGATCTAAGACGAAGAAAGAAAAGGGGTGAGGGTGGGGTGGGGGTTATCATAAAAAATTCCGTTAATTTTAAGCCCGATTCAGTTACCAGCATACAAAGTCTTAGTTAGATGTTCAGATGTTGAAAAAGTAGAATATAGGGCAATATCCCTCTCATCATAGCACGTGTATCACGGGGTCAAATATTCAAGCAATCAAGAAGAAAGTAAAAAGTGTATTCATATTTAAATTATTCAGCAACTTTAATTCTATTACAAAATGCATTTACTCTCTACTTATCGTATCAAAAGTAAGTTGAGTTTCAAGCAACATTTGACCAGAAAAAAAAAATCTTTGACATCAATGAAGCTTACTTTTGTATTTCAATCATATCAAGCTCAGCAATGTCTGATTACCTACAGATATAGTATTTGTAATGGTTGTTTACAACGACGTCGACTGGCAAGTAATTAAGAAAACAGCTTATTGTGGATTACATTTAAAACTTACATCATTGTTAAAATTGCATAGATGCAAGTCAATACGATGTATTCTCAAAAAGAGCGGTTCCAAACTTTTATTTCAGGGGCTATTATTTTATACTAGAATAAATGACCCGATCTTATCAGGATAACAATGGTAAGTCCTTTGCTACAATTTCAAATTGCTTTGCAAAAACTCATACAAATTTAAAACTTCAAATATGTAATGATATTAACGTTTCTAACATCATTAAGTTTTGAGAAGTGTTTATCTGCTAAATATGATGCGCGTACCCTGCATTCTTTCTCGTTGCTAAACTACTTTCCCCCCTCGTAACATGACCTTAAATGACCCAGGATAAATTATCACTAATTATATCACTTTTGTCACTAAAGAAGTTAATTGAGGGACAATTACTACGCTAGAGAAATATGTTAGATTTACCAATTTAGTGCCCCTGAATTGCAACTTTTTTCTCTAAAAATTGAAAAAAATACCAAATCTTACATTTAAAACAAAACTAAAAATTAAATAGATTTTTATTTATGTATTACAGGAATTTAATATATATATTTAAATCTTCATCAAAAACTTAAACAAACTTTTGCCTTTAAAAAAAAAAAATATACATTATAATAAAATCGTGAAAGAAAGAAACATTTTTATCTAAGAAGAATATCGCAACTCCTTTTTACGCCTTTATCTGATTTGACTGTCTTAAAAAAATTGTTAATCTCATTAAAATGCACACCTCTTTCCTATTTACATTTTGCAAAATAAAAAACACATATATATATATTTAAAAATAAAATATTAACACATCTTAATGTCAACATCGTGTTATTTGTAAAAGAGAAGGTAACATCTTTTTTCACTAATGTAATACCATAGGATTTAAAGATATCGTCGTCCATATAAAATGTGATCATCCATTTTGCCTATCTCTGATATGTTTGTACTCAAGTAAATTAATTATTTATCAAATGTATTCCTTTATGTTGGGACGTATCTCATCCTGCCTTTGACAAAATGAACATACCCATATTTGTAGAAAAAAGTAATGTACCATCACTTTTTTCATCAAAGTAATACCATACAATTTAAATATATTTTCATCCATGTAAAAATGTACACATCCTATTTTCTACCTCCGATATGAATGTAACCCAGAAGGTTACTTATTTATCAAATTTACTCCTTTATTTTGAGACGTATCTTGTGCTGCCTGTGGCAAATTGGCCAACCCCTCCCCCAATGGATTGTAGTCCCTTCAATACCCAAACTAACATATTTTGCACTTGATATGGTTCGTTCTTATTTGTGTGAGGTATAAGTGGATTAGTCATTGCTATTTAGCTATGGAGTTGCTCTGCACTGATTGACTTAAACCATATTTTCTCATTTGAATTATATTTAAATGTCATTTCTTATTATATTATAAATTTAATAAAAGTATATTTTTGGAATAAAAAAAAGCCAAACTTTTTCAATGTTAAAATATTCAAAGCCAAAATGTCTGTGTTTTTATTGACAATTTAATAGGCAATCAATTGTATTTATTAGTTTGAATATTAAGAAGGGAAAATACATGATCAGTTTTGTAACGCTGCCATCATTTACTTACTAGACAGAGCTACCATCATTCACTTACCAGACTTGGTTTCCATCAGTTACTTACAATTAATGCCTCCCATAATTAATCTTCTCATATTGATTTTGGCTAGGATAATAATTTGTATTACATGAACTTACAAAATTAAGCAAAGCATATCGAGGTCTAAGAAATAGCGATTATTTAAGCTTTACCACTTAGAAGTTGATATTCATTATTTACTGATATAGAGAATTCAGTTAAGCTGCTAAAAACTTTTTAAAAGGGTTCCACAGGTCAAGTCAATGAAATATTCCTTTGTCCAGAAAAAGTAAAGTCGAATGCATCATGGTATTAATCTATGTTGAATCGGTGCAAATATATTGATATTTTCATGTCGAGCCAGGTTTAAAAGGATTCTAACTGTTTATATCTTGTTAGAGTCAATTCATTGGACGTCAAAACTTTGTATCAAAGAAATTTTTATTTTGGAAATGTTTTCAGTCATTGAAGATATAATTTGATTTAATGATATAACGAAAGTAATGAAAGCTCGGGTTAATTCAGTTTAATTTATCATAACAATATTCACTTTACTTAAGCCAAAAAGTAGTCACTTGACTTAAATGAAACAGTAATCACTTGGATTAAACAAAAAAGTAGTCACTAGACTTTAAAACAATGTCGTCGCTTGATTTTAAAAACAGTAGTTACTTGACTTAAACAAACCGGACTACACTTGATTTAAAACAAACGGTAGTCATTTGACTTAAACAAAACAGTAGTCACTTGACTTTAAAAAAATGTTGTCACTTGATTTTTAAAAAAAGCCCAGTAGTTACTTGACTTAAACAAAACCGAATTCACTTGTCTTAAACAAAACAGTATTCACTTGACTTAAAATACCGTTGTTCACTTGATTTATACAAAACGGTAGTCACCTTAGTTAAACAAAACGGTAGTTACTTGACTAAAACATAACGGGAGTCACTTGACTTAGACAAAACGGTAGTCGCTTGACTTAAATAAAACAGTAGTCCCTTGACTTAAAGAAACTGTAGTCGCTTGACTTAAACAAAGTAGTTGCCACTTGACTTAAACAAAACAGAGGTCAGTTGACTTCAACAAAACAGTAGTTACTAGTTTTAAACATAACAATAGTCACTTGACTTATACAAAACAGTAGTCACTTGACTTAAAACAAACAGAAATCACTTAATTAAAACAAAACGACATTCACTTGAATTAAACACAACTGCATAGAAAGATTTTTAAAGAAATAAAAAAATTATTAACTTGACTTAGTAACTTATTGAAAACAAAGACCTCGACTTCCCGTCAGTTGCATGGAATCATTCGATAAACTGAACTGTTAACGTGTGAAAACTAAGAACTATTTGCCATGTCTGAAATAACGACGGAAAATGCAAAATAAAATTTTATTCGGCTTTACTACTTTGCGATATTTTAATTAATTTGTGTAAATAAAATAATTGCAATTTACATATACAAGTCTACATATCTATTTCAAACGAGTTTAAATATGACGTTGTACACAAGTAAACTTAACTATCTTACTACCCTGCTTACCGAGAGCTCAGCCCAAGTGCACGGGTTTAAATAGGGTAACCAGGATCTTCTAAGTGAGGCTGGCGTCAGGGAAGGGCATCCGGCCGTCAAAACAAATCGCTCCAAAACTATATGGAGTTTCCACACTCGTCAGAGTTAATGGACTCATGTGTACAACTATGTCCTACCCATGCCGAGCGTTGAAACAAAGGACTTTAAACGGTAAAAAAGAAAGAAGAATCTTACCTAAAGTATTCAAGTAGCCTTGTCGTTGATAATCAAATTTAAATTATTTATTTTATTTTCAACATTGACGTTAATTCAAAATAAAATCACGTCACCGAATATGGCAGTATTTGCCCGTAACCTAAGTAAGTCAAGTATTGATACCATTTATACTATGCAATTCGTTTCATTCATTTTAATAAAGAAAGAAAAAAAGTGTTAGAAATTATAGAACTCATATTCAGTAAACATATTTAGGGCCCGGCCCAAAAGGAATATAGTAAAATGATTGTATTAGTTTAGTAACCTTTGCAGGCATGCGCACAACGACTTAACACAGTTTGCACGCGATCGGATGAATCGTATAGGAACACACGCGTGAATTATATTTAAATAGTCGAGCTCAAAAAAAATATTTGCAAAAAAGAATTTAGGCCCCCCCGGCACTAAACGGAATATTGTCAAATGGTTGAACTCAATTTAAAATCTACTTATTACGTCAGACACAAAATGAAATGTCCATTTTTCTTATTTTATTCAATTTTATAAACCCACTCAATAGTTCTGTTAAAAATAATATTGATATAACTCACATTAGTTTGCTTTATTATGCTGGTGAAGAAGAGCATTGCGTCTGTGGTTCCATACATTTGTTTATGTTATGTGAAAGTCATATTATACTTAATTTGTGTTTTTTCTTGTTTTTTGGAATCGGGAATAACTGTTTATTTTTATGGCTCTTTCTATATCTACTGGTTGAACTGTACCTGCTTGTATGATTTGTTGAAGTGTAGATTTAGTCTGCGAGGTTGTGTTGCATGTCAGATATAAATGCTGTTCTTTCTTACCAGCCCCTGTCCTGTACAGTGTACATTATATGCGCCTACTCCGTTCTTATATGGCTTAATGAGAATGATGTCATGTTGCATATGTGGAGCCACTGACACATAGATTAGGCATTCTATGTGACCCACACTTTCTTTGTATGGTCTTGATAAGACTAGTGTCATGATGTATATGAGTCAACCCTGGTAATTTCTGACAAACATTATGAAACACAATTGACATTTTATTCACAATTCTCTATTCAGAGGAACTTAAAAAAACTGTTACTATATTTGTAGTGTTAATGTTGTCATTTTAGATTAAAGCCAACATGGCCGTCCTTTCGTGTAGCTACTGACATAGAAAGTATCTTGTGCTTTTAATAATAATAAAAAAAATCCAAGTAGTCAGTGTGTTGCTGTCCTCTTGGATTTTGTGGTGTTGACAACTACCCCCCCCCCCAAACTGGCCTTCGCTCAAAAAGTTTTCTATTAAAAGTAATAAACTGAACCAAAAAAATATCAAGCAGTGAGCGTCAAAATACCAGCAGCCTGTGTAAAATAAAAAAAATCCAAGTAGTCAGTGTGTTGCTGTCCTCTTGGATTTTGTGGTGTTGACAACTACCCCCCCCCCCCCAAACTGGCCTTCGCTCAAAAAGTTTTCTATTAAAAGTAATAAACTGAACCAAAAAAATATCAAGCAGTGAGCGTCAAAATACCAGCAGCCTGTGTAAATAAATGAATCCTGTTAAATTTGTTTAGATTTGTTAACCCTGTTAGAAATTTGTCTAAGATTGATTTTTAAATTTTGAAATAAGAATTTTGCAATTTTTGTATGTTACGTCACTACTCAATTCAGCTCAGCTTTCTCGCGATTTCTTCATGAGAGGATCTAGACATGGTCGCCCGCAGAAAACTTTCTGGGGGGAGGGGGGGGGCAAAAAATCAATTAACTTTCCAGGGGGGGGG
>CAXITT010000952.1:60608-107865 GCA_964033795.1 Lymnaea stagnalis
GGCAAAATTTTTTTAGTAATGTTGTAATCTAGTTTTATTTTACTGTAGCGTTTTTGTATGGGGAACGAACGGACATGACATCAGCTTAGTTATTTTCTCTTTATCTTGTCTTTACTTTAATAAATTGTTTGTCTATTTTTGTCTAGGGGGCAAGTGCCCCCCCCCTTGCCCCTACCTGTTGGCGCCCATGAATCCAGAGTAAGGTAAGTGTAAAAGTGCCCAAAAATATAGTTAAAAAACATCAATATACTCTCCCCTTCTCTTAAGCGCATAATTTAATTTCTAAAAAAACTGAAAGTAGTAAACGAATATTAATCTTTAATCTCAAAATCTAAATTTTACAATTTGAAAGTAGTAAAAAGCAATAAATAATGACAGAAAAGAAATGGTAAAAAAATAGATGTGTCTTAGTACAAGCATATTATAAAACCAGATATCTCTTAGTACATGTTATAAATTAGATCTCTCATACTACAAACATGCTATAAAATAGACATCTCTTAATACGAAAATGTAATACTATGGACATCTCTTAGTACAAACATGTTATAAAGTATCTATCAATTAGTAGAAACATGTTATAAAATAGACATCTATTGGAACAAATACGTTATCCAATAGCCATCATTTAGTACAAACATGTTATACAATAAATATCTCGTTGTACAAACATGTTATAAAATAGACATATCTTAGTACACCATTTTTATAAAAAAGAAATCTATGAATACAAAAAATGTTATAAAATTCACTTCTCAAAGTAAAAACATGTTATACAATTCATTCCCCTTTGTAGAAACGTTACATAAAACGAATACTTCTTGCTATTGCTGTGGGAGGATACATTTTAAACAGAAAAATAAATAGTACACTCATGGTATAAACTATACATCTCTCTATCGCCTTTTCAAATTATCTCTTTTCTATTATTACTTCTTCGTTTCTACAAGACGTTCCCTGTTATTTCTCTTTTTTTTTTTTGCACTACTTTAAGATATAATAATAATACTAATTAGTGGTCTTTTATAGCGCGGTACCCAAGCCTAGGGCTGGGCTCATCGCGCTGTACATACAAATATTATCAAAAGAGAAATACTATGGCATTAAAATAAAATACATTTATGAAATATAGAACAGCATGAACCCCTGGAATTATACAAGGCAAACGATGGACGGCAGCCAATAAGAACATTTATCGATCAGAGGAGGGGAGTCAGTCAGGGTAGTATAGTTTAAAGAGATGTGTTTTGCATGCATTGTTGAAGGCCTGGGTGGTTGGTATATTGCGGATGTGTAGTGGCAAAGAATTTCATTGTTTGGGGGCGCAGAAAGAGAAAGATCGTGCACCATATGTTTTAGAGGGTGTCTTGGGAATGGAAAGAATACGCGTGTCTGCGGAGGAGCGAAGCTGCCGAAGGGGTGAATGGACAGAAATAAGTTCGGTTAGGTAGGAAGGGCAGGAATCCGAGAAAAATTTGTGACACAGAACAGACAACTTGTAGTCAATGCGTGCCTATATTCCGTATGTTAAACGAAACCAGATCAGTGGAGTATATATTTCGTTTGGTTTTGACAAAATTTGACTTAGCCACAAGAGTTAATTTTAGTTTCCCTCTTAATAAAATGTTGCTTATAAAACATTGTCTTATAATAAATTGTGCTCCATTTGCATATGTATATGAATTTTCTAAATACTATATAGATCTCAATTTTCAAAGATGTTTTATGTTATAACTCTAAACATTTACGATGCTAAGTTTCTTTTAAATTGAAAAAAAAAATTGTTATCATAAACCGTTTCATAAATATATGTAAACAAATTTATATATATGGGCCTGAATTAGGCTTAGGTGAGGCCTACGCAACATAAGCCCGCGGGCCGCATGTGGCCCGCCAGCACCCACTTGCCGGCCTGCGATGTAAGGAAATTTTCGTTGCTATTATTATTATTTCTTAATAACTTTCCACCTTGTCCTATCATCTTTCAGTCCACACAAGATTTATTTTAAATTACTACGGCCCGCACAAGTCTTTCATAATGTGTTATGGCCGGCCTTACATTTTGAGTTGTGCAGACCTGGCCTAGGACATTAAAATCAATACCTCTTCGAGTTGCTTTATGAGTCGCCGTTATGTCACAAGCTGACTGACGTTTTGGGATGCAGCCTTTGGACTAATGATACAACGAAAATCAATAAATGAGATGTAATGGGCTTCAATGTGATTGTGTAGTAGATAAATGTGGAATTTAAAGTTATGGAATAAAAACGATATGTTTTAGTTTTTAATGGAAAAGCTATTCTCCTTTGTACACAAAATGTCGTTTTACTGGGTGAATATTATTTAGCGAAAAACTTGACATTTCAATCATATACCTACTAACTGCTGTGTAACCTACTTTTGTTAAAAAGATGGGGATAGTATCGCTTTTCAAAATAAATTCTTTTGTTTTAGTTAAGATTAAGAACAGAAATATCTGAGTTAAGAAAACCCAATGCCGCTAATGGAACACTCAGTTAAATGACATCTTACGTAAATATAGTTGAAACGAATGTTGGGTAGTGTTGAGAGCCAGTCGTCAAGTAAAAAAATGCTGGGTAGTGTTGAGAGCCAGTCGTACAGTAAAAAAATGCTGGGTAGTGTTGAGAGCCAGTCGTACAGTCAAAAAATGTTGGGTAGTGTTGAGAGCCAGTCGTACAGTCAAAAAATGTTGGGTAGTGTTGAGAGCCAGTCGTACAGTCAAAAAATGTTGGATAGTGTTGAGAGCCAGTCCTACAATCAAAAAATGTTGGGTAGTGTTGAGAGCCAGTCGTCAAGTCAAAGAATGTTGGGTAGTGTTGAGAGCCAGTCGTACA
The DNA here is from genome assembly GCA_964033795.1 of Lymnaea stagnalis. Taxonomy (NCBI): domain Eukaryota; kingdom Metazoa; phylum Mollusca; class Gastropoda; family Lymnaeidae; genus Lymnaea; species Lymnaea stagnalis. The sequence continues at coordinate 63,464 of CAXITT010000952.1, forward strand.
GTCAAAAAATGTTGGATAGTGTTGAGAGCCAGTCCTACAGTCAAAAAATGTTGGGTAGTGTTGAGAGCCAGTCCTACAGTCAAAAAATGTTGGGTAGTGTTGAGAGCCAGTCGTCAAGTCAAAGAATGTTGGGTAGTGTTGAGAGCCAGTCGTACAGTCAAAAAATGTTGGGTAGTGTTGAGAGCCAGTCGTACATTCAAAAAAATGTTGGGTAGTGTTGAGAGCCAGTCGTACAGTCAAAAAATGTTGGGTAGTGTTGAGAGCCAGTCGTCAAGTCAAAGAATGTTGGGTAGTGTTGAGAGCCAGTCGTACAGTAAAAAATGTTGGGCGGTGTTGAGAGCCAGTCGTACAGTAAAAAATGTTGTGAAGTCTTAAGAGGCAATCGGGCAGTGAAAAAATGTTGAGTAGTGTTAAGAGCCAGTCGTGCAGAAAAAAAATGACTCTTCTCATGCGTTGGTCAACAAGAAAGTTCTATAATTAACATATACCTTAACGCTGAAGTGTTGTCCAGGTGGACAGGTGTTTACTTTTCCCATGTAATTGTTGCATATGTAATACTTGTCACATGATGTAGAGTGTGGAGCTTTGCCAGATTTCTTTCCTTGGCAAGCATCTGAAATTAATTTTATTAACATTTTTATCACTGAAAAATTTATTTGAAAAAAAAAATGCAACCCATGTAAGATAATAATCAACTGGATAATGAAAGCATTGTAACTTATGTTGAATTGAATATTTACATTTACATTGACAATAATAATTCAAGAATGTGTCTACTCTGAATCTGCTAGCCCGATAATTCCGTAAACGCTTTATTGTAATAAATATATCAGTTCAGGTAATAGCAAAAAAAGATTTTGTTTTCGATTAAATTGTAAAGTCTCTTAGCACAGAGATGTCAACATATATTCAAATACCATTATCGCCTTTTTTTTTTTTTACTTTTCAAGCTATATATTTAATTTAAATACGCTTATAGTTCAATGACCCCTCTAAATAGACACAACTTCTCACACTAAAGAAGGCAACGCTAATGGTCAATGTGCCTTCTAAAAAAACGCAACTGTTCATAATGAAGACAGGCAAAGCTAATGGTTCAATTACTCATCTAAAGAGACACAACGCCTCATACTAAAGAAAGTAGATTTAATGGTTCAATGACCCTTCTAAAGACACGCAACTTCTAATACTAAAGAAAGCAAAGCTGATGTTTCAATTACTCTTCTAAAAAAACACAGGTGCTTATATTAAACATGTGAAAACGATTGGTTCATTTTAAGAGACACAACTGCTCATATTAAATAAGGCAAAGCTAATGGTTCAATAAAGCTTCTAAAGACATTCAGGTGCTCATCTTAAACATGACAAAGCTAATGGTTTAATCACCCTTCTAAAGACATTCAGGTGCTCATCTTAAACACGACAAAGCTAATGGTTTAATCACCCATCTAAAGACATTCAGGTGCTCATCTTAAACACGACAAAGCTAATGGTTTAATCACCCTTCTAAAGACATTCAGGTGCTCATCTTAAACACGACAAAGCTAATGGTTTAATCACCCTTCTAAAGACATTCAGGTGCTCATCTTAAACACGACAAAGCTAATGGTTTAATCACCCTTCTAAAGACATTCAGGTGCTCATCTTAAACACGACAAAGCTAATGGTTTAATCACCCTTCTAAAGACATTCAGGTGCTCATCTTAAACAAGACAAAGCTAATGGTTTAATCACCCTTCTAAAGACATTCAGGTGCTCATCTTAAACAAGACAAAGCTAATGGTTTAATCACCCATCTAAAGACATGCAGGTGCTCATCTTAAACAAGACAAAGCTAATGGTTTAATCACCCTTCTAAAGACATGCAGGTGCTCATCTTAAACACGACAAAGCTAATGGTTTAATCACCCATCTAAAGACATTCAGGTGCTCATCTTAAACACGACAAAGCTAATGGTTTAATCACCCTTCTAAAGACATGCAGGTGCTCATCTTAAACACGACAAAGCTAATGGTTTAATCACCCATCTAAAGACATTCAGGTGCTCATCTTAAACACGACAAAGCTAATGGTTTAATCACCCTTCTAAAGACATGCAGGTGCTCATCTTAAACAAGACAAAGCTAATGGTTTAATCACCCTTCTAAAGACATTCAGGTGCTCATCTTAAACAAGACAAAGCTAATGGTTTAATCACCCTTCTAAAGACATGCGGGTGCTCATCTTAAACAATACAAAGCTAATGGTTTAATCACCCATCTAAAGACATTCAGGTGCTCATCTTAAACAAGACAAAGCTAATGGTTTAATCACCCTTCTAAAGACATGCAGGTGCTCATCTTAAACAAGACAAAGCTAATGGTTTAATCACCCATCTAAAGACATTCAGGTGCACATCTTAAACAAGACAAAGCTAATGGTTTAATCACCCATCTAAAGACATTCAGGTGCTCATCTTAAACAAGACAAAGCTAATGGTTTAATCACCCTTCTAAAGACATTCAGGTGCTCATCTTAAACAAGACAAAGCTAATGGTTTAATCACCCTTCTAAAGACATTCAGGTGCTAATCTTAAACACGACAAAGCTAATGGTTTAATCACCCTTCTAAAGACATTCAGGTGCTCATCTTAAACAAGACAAAGCTAATGGTTTAATCAACCTTCTAAAGACATGCAGGTGCTCATCTTAAACAAGACAAAGCTAATGGTTTAATCACCCTTCTAAAGACATGCAGGTGCTCATCTTAAACAAGACAAAGCTAATGGTTTAATCACCCATCTAAAGACATTCAGGTGCTCATCTTAAACACGACAAAGCTAATGGTTTAATCACCCATCTAAAGACATGCGGGTGCTCATCTTAAACAAGACAAAGCTAATGGTTTAATCACCCTTCTAAAGACATTCAGGTGCTCATCTTAAACAAGACAAAGCTAATGGTTTAATCACCCATCTAAAGACATGCAGGTGCTCATCTTAAACAAGACAAAGCTAATGGTTTAATCACCCTTCTAAAGACATGCAGGTGCTCATCTTAAACACGACAAAGCTAATGGTTTAATCACCCATCTAAAGACATTCAGGTGCTCATCTTAAACACGACAAAGCTAATGGTTTAATCACCCTTCTAAAGACATGCAGGTGCTCATCTTAAACAAGACAAAGCTAATGGTTTAATCACCCTTCTAAAGACATTCAGGTGCTCATCTTAAACAAGACAAAGCTAATGGTTTAATCACCCTTCTAAAGACATTCAGGTGCTCATCTTAAACAAGACAAAGCTAATGGTTTAATCACCCTTCTAAAGACATGCAGGTGCTCATCTTAAACACGACAAAGCTAATGGTTTAATCACCCATCTAAAGACATTCAGGTGCTCATCTTAAACACGACAAAGCTAATGGTTTAATCACCCATCTAAAGACATTCAGGTGCTCATCTTAAACAAGACAAAGCTAATGGTTTAATCACCCTTCTAAAGACATGCAGGTGCTCATCTTAAACACGACAAAGCTAATGGTTTAATCACCCATCTAAAGACATTCAGGTGCTCATCTTAAACAAGACAAAGCTAATGGTTTAATCACCCTTCTAAAGACATTCAGGTGCTCATCTTAAACAAGACAAAGCTAATGGTTTAATGACCCTTCTAAAGGGAAACAACTGCTCATACTAAAGAAGACAAAGCTCTGCGAGAAATTTTTTTATTTATTTTTTTAAAATTGTTTGATTTACGCCATCAATACTGTGATTTACAGACTTTTTTGAAGACTACAAAAAAAATTAAAATCATGAAATATTTCAAAATGACTAAATTCATACCAATTTATTTTAGTTGATACAAATATTATTTGCCTACATCATGTTGAACCAAGTCATACATCATGTTAAATCCAGGTCCACCTCAGATTGAACCAAGGCCAACATCAAGTTGAACAAAGGCCTACATCATGTTTAACCGAGGCCAACATCAAATAACTTTAGGACCAATAAAGTTGAACAAAGTTGTACACAAAATTGAAACATGGCCTACATCAAATTGAACCAATGCAAACATTAAGACGAAAAAAGGGGCTACATCAAGTAGCAAAAAAGCCTACATTAAATTGAACCAAGGCCTACATTAAGTCGAAAAAGGGCTACATCAAGTAGCACAAAGGCTTTATTCAAATTGAACCAATGTCGACATTAAGTAAAAAAAAAGGGCTACATCAAGTAGCACAAAGGCCTATATCAAGTTGAAACATTGTCAATATTAAGTAAAAAAAAGGCTACATTAAGTAGCACAATGGCCTATAAAAAAGTTGAAGCAATGTCAATATTAAGTCGAAAAAAGTGATCCATCAAGTAGCACGAAAGCCTACATAAAAGTGAAAAAAGGCCCACATCCTTTTTAAACCAAGGCCTCCATCAAGCTGAAACAACGCCCACAACAATTTGAAACAAGCCGTACAATAAATTTAACCAAGGCCTTCTGTCAAGTATGGGTGTTCATTAGTCATAGTTGCGACTGGATACTATGTTCATTAAGCGCGTTGTGTGTTTGAGAGTTGTAATTAGTTAGTGAGCGCCCTTCCCGCCCTTGACTCTGTGACGTATTTTTATGATGAGTGTGACGTATTGTCTAGACAGTATTGTTGCGTAAGTTTTAGTCGTTCAGCTGTCTTAAGTGGAACTTTGTAGAAGTAAGATGTGTATTATTTATGTCTGATAGCGAGCAGCGCAACATTCATGTGTTTTTGTGTATAGTATATCCTTAGACATAAAAGCTACCAATATTATGAAAAGAACTTGAGTTTATTCAGTGATAGTAAGAATAGTACGAGATATTCAAAGTGTGAAAACTCTTGACGAATTAATTAATCCAAGTTAACTTAGGAATTGACACCTTCAACAATTTGAACCAAATACTATATTATCATAAAGCAAGGTCTTCTTCAAATTAAAAAAAAAGGGCCTACTACAAGTTAACCAACTAAACAAGATTGAGTATAACATGCCACCTCTTACGTTAAGGGCCTACATCAAGGTGAACAACATACTTTAAAAAAAAAAACAACAACATGATTAAATGCCTTACTACTGTTTTAAAAAAAAAAATAATAATCACAACTATTATAATTAAATTAAATCTTTCCTAGACAACTCATTGGGACGTTATAGCTTATTACAATAATACTTGCCTTGACAACTCACAGGGAAATAATAGCATATTACAATACTTGTTACCTTGACAAATGACTGGGACGATATAGCTTATTACAATAATACTTGTCTTGCCAGCATTTTGGGAAGTAATGGCTTATTACAATAATATTTACCTTGAAAAACTTCCTAGGAAGTAATAGCTAATTACAATAATACTTGCCTTGCCAGCTCTTTGTGAAATAATGGCTTATTACAATGTTTACCTTGAAAAACTCACTGGGAAGTAATAGCTTATTACAATATTTTTTTACCTTGAAAGCTCACTAGGAAGTAATGGCTTATTACAGTAAAGTTTAACTTGAAAAACTCACTGGAAACTAATGGCTTAGTACAATAATACTTACTTTGACATCTCACTGGGGACTAATGGCTTAGTACAAATAATACTTACTTTGACATCTCACTGGGAACTAATGGCTTAGTACAATAATACTTACTTTGACATCTCACTGGGAACTAATGGCTTAGTACAATAATACTTACTTTGACATCTCACTGGGAACTAATGGCTTAGTACAATAATACTTACTTTGACATCTCCCTGGGAACTAATGGCTTAGTACAATAATACTTACTTTGACATCTCACTGGGAACTAATGGCTTAGTACAATAATACTTACTTTGACATCTCACTGGGAACTAATGGCTTAGTACAATAAAACTTACTTTGACATCTCACTGGGAACTAATCACTTAGTACAATAATAATTACTTTGAAATCTCACTGGGAACTAATGGCTTAGTACAATAATACTTACTTTGACATCTTACTTGGAACTAATGGCTTAGTACAATAATACTTACTTTGACATCTTACTTGGAACTAATGGCTTAGTACAATAATACTTACTTTGACATCTCACTCTGACTTAATAGCTTATTACAATAATACTTACCTGGATTAATCACTGAGACATTATGACTTTTTACAATCATACTAACATTTACAACTCTCTGGGACGTTATAGTTTATTACCATAATACTTACCCTGACAGCGCACTGGGGCGTAATGGTTCATTAGAAAAAGCAGCAATAGATATTTCTGTGTAAAAATATAATGATATTAAAATAAAAACTCGGCATTTTTTAATTAAATAAAAATCCAATGTGTATTTGTACGGTTAGCAATGCGTATTATGGGGGTTATACATGAGTATGTGAGTGGTTTAACCATGTTTTTGTGTTCGGTTTGCCAAGTGTATGTGTATGGTTACCCATGTGTATGTGCGTAGTTCACCATGTGTATGTGTGTTTTTATCCATGTATATGTGTGTGGTTTGCCATGCGTATGTGTGTGGCTACCCATATGTATGTGCGTAGTCCACCTTGTGTATGTGTGTTTTTATCAATGCGTATGTGTGTGGTTACCCATATTATGTATGTGCGTGGTTAACAATGTGTATTTGTTTTTATCCATGTGTATGTGCGTGGCTAGACATTAGTATTTGCACGGATAGCCATGTGTATGTGCGTGGCTAGACATTAGCATTTGCACGGATAGCCATGTGTATGTGTGTGGCTACCCATATGTATGTGCGTAGTCCACCTTGTGTATGTGTGTTTTTATCAATGCGTATGTGTGTGGTTACCCATATTATGTATGTGCGTGGTTAACAATGTGTATTTGTTTTTATCCATGTGTATGTGCGTGGCTAGACATTAGCATTTGCACGGATAGCCATGTGTATGTGCGTGGCTAGACATTAGCATTTGCACGGATAGCCATGTGTATGTGCGTGGCTAGACATTAGTATTTGCACGGATAGCCATGTGTATGTGCGTGGCTAGACATTAGTATTTGCACGGATAGCCATGTGTATGTGCGTGGCTAGACATTAGTATTTGCACGGATAGCCATGTGTATGTGCGTGGCTAGACATTAGTATTTGCACGGATAGCCATGTGTATGTGCGTGGCTAGACATTAGTATTTGCACGGATAGCCATGTGTATGTGCGTGGCTAGACATTAGTATTTGCACGGATAGCCATGTGTATGTGCGTGGCTAGACATTAGTATTTGCACGGATAGCCATGTGTATATGCGTGGCTAGACATTAGTATTTGCACGGATAGCCATGTGTATGTGCGTGGCTAGACATGCGTATGTGTGTGATTGTCCAAGTGTACTTTTGCGTTGACTTCAAAAGTATCTAAAATTTTTGTAAAGGCTGATTGAGTTTTAGGTGTTCTTCATTTCCAGGATGACATAATTATGGTAGTCTATTACATGGCTGATTGAGTTTTAGGTGTTCTTCATTTCCAGGATGACATAATTGGTGTAGTCTATTACATGGCTGATTGAGTTTGAGGTGTTCTTCATTTCCAGGATGACATAATTGGTGTAGTCTATTACATGGCTGATTGAGTTTGAGGTGTTCTTCATTTCCAGGATGACATAATTGGTGTAGTCTATTACATGGCTGATTGAGTTTTAGGTGTTCTTCATTTCCAGGATGACATAATTGGTGTAGTCTATTACATGGCTGATTGAGTTTGAGGTGTTCTTCATTTCCAGGATGACATAATTGGTGTAGTCTATTACATGGCTGATTGAGTTTGAGGTGTTCTTCATTTCCAGGATGACATAATTGGTGTAGTCTATTACATGGCGGATTGAGTTTGAGGTGTTCTTCATTTCCAGGATGACATAATTGGTGTAGTCTATTACATGGCTGATTGAGTTTTAGGTGTTCTTCATTTCCAGGATGACATAATTGGTGTAGTCTATTACATGGCTGATTGAGTTTGAGGTGTTCTTCATTTCCAGGATGACATAATTGGTGTAGTCTATTACATGGCTGATTGAGTTTGAGGTGTTCTTCATTTCCAGGATGACATAATTGGTGTAGTCTATTACATGGCTGATTGAGTTTGAGGTGTTCTTCATTTCCAGGATGACATAATTGGTGTAGTCTATTACATGGCTGATTGAGTTTGAGTTGTTCTTAATTTCCAGGATGACATAATTGGTGTAGTCTATTACATGGCTGATTGAGTTTGAGGTGTTCTTCATTTCCAGGATGACATAATTGGTGTAGTCTATTACAAGGCGGATTGAGTTTGAGGTGTTCTTCATTTCCAGGATGACATAATTAGTGGAGTCTATTACATGTCTGATTGAGTTTAAGGTAATCTTCATTTCCAGGATGACATAATTGGTGTAGTCTATTACATGGCTGATTGAGTTTGAGGTGTTCTTCATTTCCAGGATAACATAATTGGTGTAGTCTATTACATGGCTGATTGAGTTTGAGGTGTTCTTCATTTCCAGGATGACATAATTGGTGTAGTCTATTACATGGCTGATTGAGTTTGAGGTGTTCTTCATTTCCAGGATGACATAATTGGTGTAGTCTATTACATGGCTGATTGAGTTTGAGGTGTTCTTCATTTCCAGGATGACATAATTGGTGTAGTCTATTACATGGCTGATTGAGTTTGAGGTGTTCTTCATTTCCAGGATGACATAATTGGTGTAGTCTATTACATGGCTGATTGAGTTTGAGGTGTTCTTCATTTCCAGGATGACATAATTGGTGTAGTCTATTACATGGCTGATTGAGTTTGAGGTGTTCTTCATTTCCAGGATGACATAATTGGTGTAGTCTATTACATGGCTGATTGAGTTTGAGGTGTTCTTCATTTCCAGGATGACATAATTGGTGTAGTCTATTACATGGCTGATTGAGTTTGAGGTGTTCTTCATTTCCAGGATGACATAATTGGTGTAGTCTATTACATGGCTGATTGAGTTTGAGGTGTTCTTCATTTCCAGGATGACATAATTGGTGTAGTCTATTACATGGCTGATTGAGTTTGAGGTGTTCTTCATTTCCAGGATGACATAATTGGTGTAGTCTATTACATGGCTGATTGAGTTTGAGGTGTTCTTCATTTCCAGGATGACATAATTGGTGTAGTCTATTACATGGCTGATTGAGTTTGAGGTGTTCTTCATTTCCAGGATGACATAATTGGTGTAGTCTATTACATGGCTGATTGAGTTTGAGGTGTTCTTCATTTCCAGTATGACATAATTGGTGTAGTCTATTACATGGCTGATTGAGTTTGAGGTGTTCTTCATTTCCAGGATGACATAATTGGTGTAGTCTATTACATGGCTGATTGAGTTTGAGGTGTTCTTCATTTCTAGGATGACATAATTGGTGTAGTCTATTACATGGCTGATTGAGTTTGAGGTGTTCTTCATTTCCAGGATAAGATAATTGGTGTAGTCTATTACAAGGCTGATTAAGTTTGAGGTGTTCTTCATTTCCAGGATGACATAATTGGTGTAGTCTATTACATGCCTGATTGAGTTTAAGGTGTTCTTCATTTCCAGGATGACATATTTGGTGTAGTCTATTACATGGCTGATTGAGTTTGAGGTGTTCTTCATTTCCAGGATGACATAATTGGTGTAGTCTATTACATGGCTGATTGAGTTTGAGGTGTTCTTCATTTCCTGGATGACATAATTGGTGTAGTCTATTACATGGCTGATTGAGTTTAAGGTGTTCTTCATTTCCAGGATGACATAATTGGTGTAGTCTATTACATGGCTGATTGAGTTTGAGGTGTTCTTCATTTCCAGGATGACATAAGTGGTGTAGTCTATTACATGGCTGATTGAGTTTGAGGTATTCTTCATTTCCAGGATGACATAATTGGTGTAGTCTATTACATGGCTGATTGAGTTTGAGGTGTTCTTCATTTCCAGGATGATATAATTGGTGTAGTCTATTACAAGGCGGATTGAGTTTGAGGTGTTCTTCATTTCCAGGATGACATAATTGGTGTAGTCTATTACATAGCTGATTGGGTTTGAGGTGTTCTTCATTTCCAGGATGACATAATTGGTGTAGTCTATTACATGGCTGATTGAGTTTGAGGAGTTCTTCATTTCCAGGATGACATAATTGGTGTAGTCTATTACATGGCTGATTGAGTTTAAGGTGTTCTTCATTTCCAGGATGACATAATTGGTGTAGTCTATTACATGGCTGATTGAGTTTGAGGTGTTCTTCATTTCCAGGATGACATAATTGGTGTAGTCTATTACATGGCTGATTGAGTTTGAGGTGTATCTTCATTTCCAGGATGACATAATTGGTGTAGTCTATTACATGGCTGATTGAGTTTGAGGTGTTCTTCATTTCCAAGATGACATAATTGGTGTAGTCTATTACAGGGCTGATTGAGTTTGAGGTTTTTTTTTATTTCCAGGATGACATAATTGGTGTAGTCTATTACATGGCTGATTGAGTTTGAGGTGTTCTTCATTTCCAGGATGACATAATTGGTGTAGTCTATTACAGAGTGTTATATAGTAAGTTGTACATAATTTTTAGAACACATTGTAGAAACTGTTAAAGAGGTTTTCATGGATCCGTTATAAACCGTGTTTACCTAATTATGTTCCCTTGTTTCCCCTTATGATTTAGTTACTGTCGTTACCAATTAAATTTGTTATTCGGGGTGTTACATTTATCTCACTTGACTGGATTGGGAAAGTGTGTTTACAATTTCCAGAAAGTCTACTGAGACATAGAAATTACTCTATGACTATTCAACTTCTAGACTTTTTGTCCTGGAGGATTTCGATAGCTTTACTATAAATACGACGACCAACAGACTCACGAGACTTACTAACCTTAAAAGAGTTACACTATTTTTCACATTGAGAATGTGGATTAATTTTAGCACCATTCTAGTATTTTATTTTTTTACTTTGTAAATGCTGATTAAGTTTTGCCAAATTCTAGTATTATATTTTTTTTTACTTTGTGAATGCTGATTAAGTTATGCCTAATTCTAATATTATTTTTTTTTTCTTTTGTGAATGTTCACTAATTTTGCACCATTCTAATATTTTTTTTTCACTTTTTGAATGTGGATTAATTTTTGTCTCCATTCCAGTATTATACTTTTTCCACTTCGTGAATGTTGTTGATTTTTTTTTTTCACCTTTCTAGTATGACACTTTTTTCTCTCGTGGATGTGGATTAATCTTTGAACTATTCTAGTATTTTATTTTTTTCATTTTTGGAATTCGGATTAATTTTGTGCACCAATCTAGCATTATCCTTTTGCCTTGCTGTACGTTAAAAAAAGAAAAAGAAATGTTTTTTTGTAATTTAAAGTAACATAATAATAAGGAATTGACTCTTTGGTCTATTTTAATACTAGATAAAGACGAGGAAACCAACAAGGCAAAGAATTTTTTTTTTTTTATTTATTTTTTTTTATTTTTTATAACAATAACTTTTTTGAAAGCTTTATCAAAATTTGGGAAAAAAATTAAAAGTTAAACGAGTTTTGACTTCAAGTTATGACAAGAAGTTTCTTATTGTTCATATTGAAGTTATCAAAAGATTTTTTCTATTGATCATATGGAATTTATGACAAGATGTGTCCTTAGTTTCTAATAGAAGGAACGCTAGAGTTTCTAGGAGAAAGAGCTTTGAACTGTTAAGTTTGTATTGTACGAAATGTTTAAAATAAAACATTCAGAGATAGAAACTAGTGTTTCAAAACAACATTGGATCAAACAGTTGTTCATATTTGCTTTGCAGCAGTTGTCCTTGCTTTTGAGTTGGGTGATTTTTGTACTTTTCATTGGTTGGAACGTCAAAATTTTCTGGTTTCTCTAATCAAGATCCCTTAAGTATTTCTGTCAAAATGCTCATTGTAAACTCTCACGCTGTCAATCTATGCACACAAGTCATGCATTCCGGCTGCTAGAGTCTACAACACTTCATGAAATAATAGGGTTCATTTTACATCTTAGCATCCGTCGCAATATCCGTTAGGGGGAAATATCTTCTCATTAACACAAAACTATCAAACACGATCGATTAACTAGCGTGACCTCACAAAGACTAATCAACTCTTGATATCAACATTTATGTTCATTCTATGTTTCGTGATAAAACAACATGGATACGACTGGCGATTTCCTTTGAAACACCATGTTGAACAATGGAATCTGATATCCTGCAAGTATTGCTTTCTATCTGTTTAAGCTTCTACCTCACAATCATCTCATGTCTTATCTGGGTATATGGTGTTGTTTGAGGAAGAGATTGTTTTGATCCAGAAAGCTTGGGTTGCACTGTTCATTCGCTGCATGTTCTTAATGAATGTATCTGGCTTTAGTGATGTCTACTATGTAGCGTGTCACGTATTGAGATAAATGGCGTGTTTCTGGCTGAAAATGCAACGTCTTTCTATTTACCATGAAGAAGTATGGGTCTCTTCCTGTCAATTCACTGATAGTAGCGCCACTTAAGGGTAATGACACATCGTTTGTTGTATGATGTCATTTTCTCAAGGAAATGTGTACTGCTTGGAGAAACTGTGTCGACAGAATTTTGTTGAGGATATCGGGATATGCCAGGATATGCAGGTTGTTGTGCTCGGGTGTTTCCAAGTGTTCGTCACGGTTCTATATATTCTTCATCTGATGCTCCTCGTGTTTCTGTATGTTAAGGCTTTTCCTGTTTTCTCATCTGTTAATGAGATTATGCAATAGGTTCTCGTCGGCCCTAAGACTCGTCTCTTGTCTGTATTAGAGATGCGTTTTATGTTGTGTCTTTTCCTGTTTGAATCCTTTTGAACGTTTCTTGACTTTGACGGACTTTCTTCTTTTCCTTCTGTCTGGAAAATACCGCTATCAAGCAGAATCATATTGATTTGAATCAATAATTATTTATATTCTTTTTTTGGTATCGTTTTTCTTGACACCATTGTTACTTATTGTTCATTTAACGGGCAAAATTATTTTAAACAATATTAAATTTGTAAAACCATATATAGATACGTTAAATGCATAACCTCGCTCCCCTCTTAACCACACACACACACAGACACACGATTGAAAGATTTTGATAAAAAAAATTGTTAGAACTGATTTGAAAAAAATAGACTACCATCTCCAAAACACACACATATTTTTTTTCTCATAAATTCATTAGACCAGTTAATATATTACCGTTATCAAATATTTCGAAGCTGATGAGCTCATGAAGTTTCATAAACAATAATGGTTTACAACACCCAAAGTATTTGAGTAGACCTACAGCAGCTTTCGTGTGCATTTAAATAAGTCAGTATGTTCTGAAAAGGAATGTTGTTAAGCAGGCGGATCTGGAACATGCTATTCAGAGGCAGGGTATTCTAATTTTTTACCAATCTATGGCAGGCTCTTACGAGGAAAAATTGTGTGTGGCATGCTGTTATGAGCAAGCAGGAATGAGTTAGATTGTTTTGAGATTGGTGCATCTGAGGTAAGCTGATACGAGTCAGTCCGTTCAGCTGTAGATTGTTCTAAGGCAGGCTGCTATGAGAAAGGCTGATGTGAGGTAGGCTGATATGAGTCAGGCCGTTCAGCAATAGATTGTTCTAATGCAGGCTTCTATGAGGAATGCTGATCTGAGGTAGGCTGATATGAGTCAGGCCGTTCAGCGGTAGATTGTTCTACGGAAGGCTGAAATGAGAGAGGCTGATCTAAGGTAGGAATAAATGTGCCAGGCCGTTTAGCGCAGCTTGTTCTATGGCAGGCTGCTTTGAGGAAGGCTGATCAGAGGTAGGCTGATATGAGGCATGCTGTTCTAAGACATTCCGTTCTAAGGCAAAATGTTACATGAACGGGTGTTCCAAGGCAGACTGTTATGATGAATGCTTTTCAGTGGCAGTCTGTTATGAGGCAAACCATTTTAAAGGAGGCTGTTCTGTTACAGGCAGTTATGACAAAGACTCCATTGTGGCAGGCTATTATAAAGCAGAGGATTGTTATGCCAGCTCTTCTATGATAGGCCGTTCTGAGGCCAGATATTAAAATGCAGGCATTTCAATGACATGCTCTTCTGAGACAGGCTGTTTTTAGGAAAGCTATGAGCAAAGTTGTATTTTGGCAGTCTATTATAGAGGCAGAGCGTTTTTAGGCAAGCAGATTATGGGGAATGCTACTCTATTGCAGAATGTTATAAATAATTATATTTATTGCAGGCCGTTCTAAGGAACGTTGTATTTTGACAGGCCATTATGATGCAGGCAAGCTGTTCTTATACAGTACGATTAGGCAGGTCATTCCGAGTCAGTCTGTTCTGTGGCCTTTATTATGAGCCGGACTATTTTGAGATAAGTTGTTCTGATACAGGCCTCTATTTGGCAGGCTCTAAAAAGACCGGTCCTTCTGTGTCATGCTTTTCTATAGCAGGTTTTTAGGTTAGAGGCCGAGCTGAAGATTGCTTTTATTGGACATGCTGTTCCTCTGCGAGCTGTTCTGAGTCGTATTGTTCTGAAGAAGTTGTTCTGATACACGTAGTTTAGTTTAAGTCGGGTTTTGAGATATTCCGTACGTGGAGAGGCTGTTCTGTAAAGTCTGTTATTTTGCTAGAAAAGCTCTTATGTTGGAATTCTTTCAGTTGAAGTCTGTCCACAGACATTCGGTTTTTCGCCAGGCTCTTCAGGGACATTCAGTTATTAATCAGGTTGGTGACTGACATGCTATTCTGAGAAAATGTCACTCGGAGACAGGTTTTTCTGTTGCAAGGTGGTACAAGGAAGGCTGCTATGTGGCAGGCTATTTTAAGGCAAGAAGTACTTAGTTAAGCTATTTTAACACAGTGTAATATGAAGGCAGCTTAATCAGATGAAGACTTGTCTGAGGCAGTCCATTATTTAAAAGGCTGCTATAAGAAGGCTATTCTTTAGCAGATTGTTCTGAAGCAGACTCTTATTTAGCAGGTTGTTCTGTAGACTGCTATAATAAGGCAGGATCTTCTTTGACAGGCTGTTTTGAGCCAGGCTATTCTAAGACATGGCGTTTGGAGACATGTTCTGTAGCAGGCTCTTATGATAAAGGCTGTTCTGTGAGCGGCTGTTATGAGACTGGCCGATTAAGTCGGGCTGTTCTCTTTTAGTCTGTTATGAGGCAGAATATTCTGGGACAGGCTGTTCTGTTGCAGGCTTTTCTGCGACTTGTCGTTCTGAGGCAGTTTTGTCCTGTATTAGACTGTTATGATTAAGGTCGGTCTGAAGCAGGCTGTAATGTGACAGCCCTTCCAGACCGTTTTGTTGAATGCTTTGAGTCAAGCAGTTCTAAGATATGCGGATCTGAAGCAGAACATTCTGGATAGGCGGTTCTTAGGCAGCTTTTCTAAGAAGATTAGTTCTGAGTCAGTCTTTTATGTGTAAGTGACTTTATATTGCGGTCTTTTCTGTGACAGGCTTTAATTTTCTGGCCATTTAAGACAGGCTGTTCTGACACAGGCTTTTCTGACACAGGCTGTTCTGACACAGGCTGTTCTGATCCAGGTTGATCTGAGTTACGCTATTCTGAGGCAGACTGTACTAAGGCATACCGTTCAGAAAGGACCGTTTGTTGTTCATATTTTTTTAGACAAACTGTTCTGAGACATGATTTTAAGTGTCAGGAAGTTCTGAGATAAGCTGTTCTTTGGCAGGCTGTAATTCCGGTTGTCGTTCTGGAGCAGGCACTAATGCTACATACTCTTTTGATCAATGGCGTTCTATGCCAGGACACTTTGAGAAAGGCCTTTCTGTGACATTATTTCCTGAGTAGGTTTTTTCTGAGACAGTTTGTTGTATGATAAAGGTCGTTCTAAGCCAGGCTGTAAAGTGACCGATCTTTTTTAAGAAGGGTATTAGTAGACAGGCAATTATGAAACATTTTTTTTTTTTTTTTTTTTTTTAGCAGACTTATTGTGCCTGGGCATTCTCTGGCAGGATGTTCTGATCCTGGCAGTTCTGATTCACGCCGTTCTGAGGCAGACTGTTCTGATTTTTTATTTTTTTTTTTTTTTTTTTTTTTTTTTAGCAGACTTATTGTGCCTGGGCATTCTCTGGCAGGATGTTCTGCTCCTGGCAGTTCTGATTCACGCCGTTCTGAGGCAGACTGTTCTGAGACAAACTATTCTGGACAGACTTTCATATATAGTTGTGCTAAGGCAAGCAGATTTGAGTCACGATTTGCTGTGTCATGTCGATCTGAGTTATGTTGTTATGTTGAACAATGTAAATTGGATAACCATTCTAAGGCGGGTTGTTCTAGGACAGGCTGTTCTGATCTAGGCTGTTCTGAGTAATGACGATGTGAGGCAGACTGTTCTGAGGCAGATAGTTCGGGAAATGCCATTCTAGGACTGGCTTTTCTGTGTCAGTGCATTGTGAGACAGGCTGTTCTTGTACATGCTGCTTTGAGACGAAGGCTGTTTTTAGGCAGGCCATTTGTGACAAGCCGTTTGAATGCTGGATGTTTTATTGCATACTTTTTAGAAGCTACAATTTCTGAGACAGGCTGTTTTAATGTCCACTGTTATGAGGCTTACCGTTGGGATAGAAGCTATTTTGTGGCAAGCTGTTATGAGGAATACTATTCTGGAGCAGTTCATTCTGAGACAGGCTTTTGTGAGGCAAATCGTTTAGTATTTTTTTTTAGTATAAGGCAGTCTGTTCTGAGACCGACTGTTCTTGGCAAATATATTCTGATCCAAGCATGACAAGCTTTGTACAGTCAGGCTGTTCAGGGCAAGACTAATGATTGATTTTCAGTGATGTTCTTTGTAAATGCATTCTAACAAATGCATTCGCACATCTAATACGCACTAAATACTTTCAAGTATCATATATATTTACTGTACTCACCAAAGCAGTCATGGTTCTGGACTAAGTTGAAACTCAAACACCAAAGTTATTGTTTGCTTCGCCGATTGAAGAGATACCAAGTGACGTGTCAGACCGCTCTTAAATAGCTTAATATATACCCTAATTTAAAAAAAAAAAAAAAATTAGATTACCTAACTTACTAGAGAGGTTCTCAAATTTTTGGATTAAACTGTCTTTCGTTTCGGCTTATCTTAAAAGCATGTTATTGTAAACAACCTTGTAGTGATTGTAACGGTATTTGATAAATTAGTTAAACATATCATTAATTCATTCGTTAAATCTGACCAACACAATTTTTTTCTTCTAATTTTTAAATTGAAAATCCTCAATTTCGCACATTTGTTTAAAGCTTTAGTATATATTCAGATCACAATTTTTTTTTTTCAACTCCAAAGAGAAAGCAAGTTAAGAGTTTTTTAGCTACGAAATAATGTAATCTCTAATATAAAGTTCAAGGTCGAAATTAATTGAAGGTAATTAAAGACGTGATGCAAAAGACATTTATAATAGGTTTAAATATAATGACATGGAGGTGAGATTGTGTTGGACATCTTTTGAAGTAATGACATGGAGGTGAGATTGTGTTGGACATCTTTTGAAGTAATGACATGGAGGTGACATTGTGTTGGAAATCTTTTGAAGGAATGACATGGAGGTTAGATTGTGTTGGAAATCTTTTGAAGGAATGACATGGAGGTGAGATTGTGTTGAAAATCTTTTGAAAGAGTGACATGGAGGTGATATTGTGTTGGAAATCTTTTGAAGGAGTGACATGGAGGTGAGATTGTGTTGGAAATCTTTTGAAGGAGTGACATGGAGGGGAGATTGTGTTGGAAATCTTTTTTAAGTAATTGCACGGCAGTGAGATGATGCTTAAATAATGGCATAGATGTGAGGTTGTGCTTTGAATGGTTTCAATGGAATGTCATGAAGTTTGGATTGTGATGGAAAAGTTTCAACGGTTATTATAAATTGAGAGGTTCACACAATAACGTGCACTTACTTTTTTATTAAACGACAGTGCACACGGATTAACAAATGGAAAGTATTTTCTAATGTAACGATCCTCTTGAACAAAATTTGAGAACTGATGAGTCATGTGTTATATAAATCTGACATATTGTAAATGCGATTAGAATTTAGAGACAATCAATAACCATGTTTGAATAAACGATTTGTTTGTGAGTGTGAAGAACAAATTAGAATATGGTGGCTCGTGACTTACATTAGCGGAGGTGCTGCTACAGGAAATTTGTGACTTACATTAGTGGGCGTGCTGCCACAGGACATTTGTGACTTACATTAGTGGGCGTGCTGCCACAGGACATTTGTGACTTACATTAGTGGGCGTGCTGCCACAGGACATTTGTGACTTACATTAGTGAGCGTGCTGCCACAGGACATTTGTGACTTACATTAGTGGGCGTGCTGCCACAGGACATTTGTGACTTACATTAGTGGGCGTGCTGCCACAGGACATTTGTGACTTACATTAGTGGGCGTGCTGCCACAGGACATTTGTGACTTACATTAGTGGGCGTGCTGCCACAGGACATTTGTGACTTACATTAGTGGGCGTGCTGCCACAGGACATTTGTGACTTACATTAGTGGGCGTGCTGCCACAGGACATTTGTGACTTACATTAGTGGGCGTCCTGCCACAGGACATTTGTGACTTACATTAGTGGGCGTGCTGCCACATGACATTTGTGACTTACATTAGTGGGCGTGCTGCTACAGGATATTTGTGACTTACATTAGTGGGCGTGCTGCCACAGGACATTTGTGACTTACATTAGTGGGCGTGCTGCCACAGGACATGTGTGACTTACATTAGTGGGCGTGCTGCCACAGGACATTTGTGACTTACATTAGTGGGCGTGCTGCCACAGGACATTTGTGACTTACATTAGTGGGCGTGCTGCCACAGGACATTTGTGACTTACATTAGTGGGCGTGCTGCTACAGGAAATTTGTGACTTACATTAGCTGGGGTGCTGCTACAGGACATTTGTGACTTACATTAATGGGCGTGCTGCTACAGGACATTTGTGAACTACATTATGTGGGGGCTGCTACATGACTCTTTCCAATAACAATAGTAGGAGTGTTGCTACAGGACATTGTTTACTCAAATTATTGGGTGTGCTGTTACAGGACATATGTGACTTACATTAGTGGGCGTACTGCTACAGGACATATGGGACTTACATTTTTTGGCATGCTGCTAAGGACATATGGCACTTACATTAGTGGGCAAGCTGCTACAGGACATTTGTGACTTACATTTGTGGGCATGCTGCTACAGGACATATGGGACTTACATTAGTAGGCGTACTGCTACAGGAAATTTGTGACTTACATTAATGGGGGTGCTGCTACAGGAAAATTTAAACGTTATTTGTATATTGTTTAGTGCAAATTGAAACACATAAACAAAAATACAAATATATATCATGACAAGAGACGGAAGATAAAATATTTTTAACTTTTACATATAATGAAGTCCACACAAATTATAATTGGAAAAATAAAATATTTTAGTAATTAATATTTACGAGAATCAAAGTTACGGAAGAAAGAAAAAAATCGTTGCACCTTATGCTAATTATATATTTTTGTTTGAAAATGCGGACACTAAATTTCAGCAGTGTTAATAGTAAGAACCGCCTATGAATTCTAAATTGCAAGAAGAATAATTTTTCTTGGCCTCTGTTTAAATAATGAGATAGAATACATATGTCAGATGAAAAATACGTTTTTTAAAACGTATATTCAATTCAAACAAGGATAGCTACAAAAAGATGAGTTTTTAGAATTTGTGCTTTTGTTTTTGGCAATTTAATACATGTTTAGTCACGCCCATTTTTAATGGAAATACAAAGAGGACGTATGCTATGTCAAGTCTGAAAAATCGATTGACTCTAAGCTCAGTACACAAGTGATAGATTATTGGCAAACAAATAAATTTGCCGTTTTTGAATACAAATTTATTAACTTGATTGTTATCATTGAATACAACATTAAACAAATAAAAAAAAAATAATATAAAACAAAAAAAAAATTATTAGTGTTCATTCAATACAACACTAAACAAATTGTTTGTTTCATTGAACACAACACTAAGCGTATTGTTCGTTGTCAATGAATACAACATTTAACAAATTGTTAAGTTTCGTTAAATACAACACTAAACATAGTGTTTGTTTTCATTGGTTAAAGCATTAAATAAGCTTTTTGTTGTCATTGAATATAAAACAAATAACGTTTGTTGTAATTTAACAAACACCAAAAAATAGTTTCTTTTTTTTTCAAAACTGCACTAAATAAATAGTTTGTTGTCACTGAATTCGAAACAAGAAAAAAAAACATGTTTTTTTCATTGAATGCAACAGTAAACGAATAAAGAATAACCAGGGTCGACGAAGACTGAACGCCTCTAAGTCAGAGTCCTGCACCACCAAGGCAGCTCGGAGGTGTCACATGGGGTTAGCCTCTTCGTGGTGTGCCTGACTAGTAGGTAGGCCCCTATCGAAGCAAACAACACCCGGCCACTTGGATGACTTCCAGTGTAATGGAAGTAACGCAATAACATGATTATTGTTGCCGATAATAGATATGACACATGTGTGGTAGTTAAAACCCTTGCCGATGATTTTGGCTAAGCGGCCCCGAGAAAGCCACTCCTAGGCGACCGTTTCGTCCCAGCTTTCGTCCTGACCGGACAACTCCCTGGAGGTTGGGGGAAGGTCACGCAGCACCTCTCCCATGGAGAGGTAGCAAATAAATTCAGACCTAAGAAAAGTGGACCGCGAACGCTTTAAATGCAGCGTTTTCATTCAAACGGAAGTCACCTGGGCCATTGGGGGGGGGGGAGGGGGGTTCCCCTGGTGGTAAGGAGACCCGGTTTCGGCTCGTGTTGGGGTTTGCCGGGGGTATTATTAGCTCGCTCTCAAAGACCCACCGACTCCATCTTTATTGTGACGTTGTCATGAAATACAACATTGAACAAATTGTTTGTTGTCATTAAATATAACACTAAAATCTTTTGTTGTCTTTGAATAAACACTAAGCAAATTGTTTCTTTACATTGTAAACAACACTTGACACATAGATTGATGTCATTAAATAAAAAAATGAAAAAAATCTTAACAAATAGTTTGTTGTCATTGAACTGAACACAAAAGAAATAGTTTGTGGACATTGAATAGAACACTAAACAAATTTGTTGTTATCATTGGATAGAACACTAAAAAAATTGGTTGTTGTCATTGGATAGAACACTAAACAAATTGGTTGTTGTCATTGGATAGAACACTAAAGAAATTGGTTGTTGTCATTGAATAGAACACTAAACAAATTGGTTGTTGTCATTGGATAGAACACTAAAGAACTTAGTTGTTGTCATTGGATAGAACACTATAAAATTGGTTGGTGTCATTAAATATAAGCTATCTACATGTTCACAGGGTTGTTTCTTTCAGAGGGTGCTGAAAGACGTAATGGTTGGAAAGTGGACTTGCACAAATCAATACACGTTTTAAGCCAAAGCTCACAAGAGGAATATTGAACAAAGCTGTTTATGCCTAAGAAAATTAGCTTACTACATCATTATTTCATTCTAATGTCGCCCCTGTAAAGACATAGGAGGTGATGCTAACATTTCTAATCAGATGAAGATTTAAGTCAAGCTTAAACTTAAGGTTGCCCTGATCACTAGTTTTAGACACTTAAATTGTATAAATCAACTCACTACAAACTAAATCTCGAGACCAAAATTCAACGCAGTTAATGAGATCTATCAGGTTTTGAAAGATAGGGACAATCGTATTACGTTTGAGAATAGCTATTGAAACTAGTATGAACACACACACCCGGTCAATCATGGACGTAAGCAGGAGTTGTTCCCAGAGGCGGAAGTATGAGTTGTCCCCAGGGGCTTTCAATCAAGGACGCAAGCAGAAGTTGTCCCCAGGGGCGGTCAATCAAGGACGCAAGCAGGAGTTGTCCCCAGGGGCGGAAGCAGGAGTTGTCCTCAGGGACGGTCAACAATCTTCGGTCTTCTTTTTCTTAATATAAACATGTAATTGAAAAAAAGTTGCTTAATATTCGTTAAATTCATTTTTGAAAAAAAATGAAGCTGGAATAAACTCTTTGCACATATTTCGATCACTTTCTGCATACACTATGTTTTTTTCTGTTCCAACTAAAAGGATATACAATATAAAAACACACTCCAATGGCATACAAAATGCCTGTATGTAGAGATTTTAAAAATGGTCAGTTATTATCTAATATGACGGTACACTTGTTCCAATTTTGAGAACATATAAGGCACGCATTATAAAATTATTTAATTCGATTAAACTCAAGAGACAATCAATAAACTTATGTCAGATTTAAAGGTTGATTTGTGAGTTGAGAAAAAAAAATTAGCACAAGGCGGCTCATGACTTATATTATTCGGGGGTGTGTTCTGCTTTAGGAAATGTTTAGGGTAATTTTGATATTTATTTGTACAAATCAAATTACGTTAGCAAACAGAAACAAATGTGTTATGATAAGATCCTGAAGATAAAATATTTGTATATTTTTTTTGTAATGCCAACGACTGGTAAAAGAGTGATTTTAAACAAATAAAAATGTAAATAGTAAATAGCATTTACAAGTATCGAAGGTAGCAATTATTAAACAATCTTCGCACTAAATGTAATTTTTTTAAAATTGTTTAAATATAGATGATACAGTTCCGTACTGTTTTAATAGGGCCGCCTCTGAATTCTAATTTTCAAACTACATAATTTGATTTCATACAAACTTAAATGGTAAACTAGAAAAAATCTCTCACATTAAAATAAAAAACCCATCATATGTTTATTGTTAAAACATATTTTAATTCAAACAAAGATATCTACAACATGCATATAGTCGAGACAAACACCTATATCCGCAACAAACATATATTGCATGCAAAAAATATAAATACATAACACATATATTCTATGCAAACAAAGATATCTACGAAACTAATATATTTCATGTAAAGTGAGATATCTACAACATACATATATTCCAGAACAATAAAGAAATCTATAACAAACATAACATATATTATATTCCAGACAAACAAAGATATATACAACATACAAAGAATTGCCAGACATGCGTGCTTAAATGTCATTGCTTTTTCTATTTGAAGGTCAGACATGCATGCTTGAAGGTCAATGCTTTTTCTATTTCAAGTTCAGATATGCATGCTTGAAGGTTAGTGGATTTTCTATTTGAATTTCAGACATGCATGCTTGAAGGTCAATGCTTTTTCTATTTGAAGGTCAGACAAGGATGCTTTTTGGCCCTTGCTTTTTTTCTTAACATTTCGTTACTTTATTTATAAAAAAAAAAAAAAAAAATTAAAAAAATCAATAACTAAATTTATGGTGAATAAATTGTTTCATAAAATATCACTAACCATCCTGACATAGAACATTGACATATAACCCGAACGTATTTTATTATTTAAAAAAAGCGGGTTTCATAGTTAAAAGGTCTGGTGGTGGGAGGGGGGGGTTAAGTTGCAATATTAAATTTGTTTGCAGATTAAAAACATTCTAGTTTCGCCTCCTTCAACACACTGCATGACCTGATTCGAGATACGCCTCTGTCAATACACTGCATAACCTGATTCTAACCACGCCTCTGTCAACACACGGCATGACCTGATTCGAGCTACGCCTCTGTCAACACACTGCTTGACCTGATTCGAGCTACGCCCCTGTCAACACACTTCATAACCTGATTTTAACTTTGTTGTATTTTCATTTCTATTGTTGGCTGATGAAGGCTTTATGCCGAAACGTCCTTGTTTTTTGTCCTGTTACCTTATTTCAAGCTTCCACATACCTCGTTTCACTATTTCATTCTAACTACGCCTCTGTCAACACACTGCATGAACTGATTCTAACTACGCCTCTGTCAACACACTGCATGACCTGATTCTAACTACGCCCCTATCAACACACTGCATAACCTGATTCTAACTACGCCCCTGTCAACACAATGCATATCCTGATTCTAACTACGCCTTTGTCAACACACTGCATAACCTGATTCTAACTACGCCCCTGTCAACACACTGCATAACCTGATTCTAACTACGCCCCTGTCAACACACTGCATGACTTGATTCGAGCTACGCCCATGTCAACACAATGCATAACCTGATTCTAACTACGCACCTGTCAACAAACTGAACGACCTGTGAATGACCTGATTCTAGCTACGCCTCTGTCAACACACTGCATGACTTGATTCGAGCTACGCCTCTGTCAACACACTGCATGACAGGTGTCTTATTGGTTCTTGGTTCTCAAATTTAAGACAAGCGTACCATCATGTCAGAAAATACTTAACATTTTCAAGACTCTGGCGTTTTTATACGAAATTGCTGGCATACGTCCTTCATTCCGATGAATTATTATTCAAGGTAATTATAATTCAATGTTCCCAACAGCAAATCGCCTCTCTCCACGCCGCTGGATGCCCCAAGGCAACATCCATGGATGAGTTGCCATCCAAGGTTAGCGGTGTGCTGGTGATGTTTTTGCTTGACTGGGCTCCAGAATTGAACTCCAGACCACCAACTTGAGATTTTGCTCAGTTTAGACGAATCGGCCACCCAGCACCCCTTCACGATAAAGTCATATGTTATTAAAAGTGTCCCACTAAACTGTACTTATCTTTGAAAACGTTCCAGCATGTGTCATTATTTCCGTGAGATTCCATTGAAACTTTCAGGCATTTGTAGAATCCATGTCATTCCATTTTAATGTTCTAGCTTTTCTCATTTATATGACATTGGATTTAAACTTCCAGCATATATTAACTTAATTGTTGGCATTTGTTGTATACTTGAAATGTTATATCTCTATATATATATACTGTTTTACTGCGTCTCTTGACTTTGTCGATCTTTTATAATTGCACAATTTATTTTTGGTCTGAATATTTTCCAAAATAATGAAACGTATTAAAAACTATACCTCATTTCAAGATCTTCAATTTTGAACCCGGACGAAACCCATGTTATATATATATATATATATAAATTAACAAAGGGTTGTCTCTTTTTAATAATACGAAATTAGACAATATGTATGTTTATAAAAAAATATATGTCTAAAATTAGACATGTCTATCAGAACATGGAACGCGCAGCACTGCTTGCAAACTAGACATTTTCCTTCACATATTAGTACATCAAAGGCTGAATAAGGCCAGCTCCAAACTAATGGTTTTTTTGGTGCTATATCAACAAGTCGCATCATCACATCATCTATTTAAATAGTTTTTCTAAAGTGATAGCCATCGAAATAAAGGAATATTAGTAAGCTTAAAAGTGTCATGTTGCGAAAGAGGGGAACGAAAGATGGGAAATGTGTCATAGTCAAGAAAATGCAGCAAATGAACAGTGCTTCTACACTATCTGGACTAAATCGATCGTTTGTTCCAACGACACAACATAATCAAGAGAAGTCATCATAGGATGTATAAAGTAGTAGCATAAGCAGTGCGACCGGCAACACAGGCATGATAGAAGTCATCAGATGATGGATGAAGTAGAAACTCCAGCAGTGAGACAAGCATCATGGGTAGGATATGAGATTCCGATGGTCAACATGCGACTTCGACGAAATCGCCAGTCGGATCCACGTTGTTTTATCACAGAAACATAGAATGAAGTTGTTCTGGTGTTTTTCAAGAAAGATGATGATATAAACTCTTACGTGGCTTCCGCATCTATCCAAGAGCGACTGTGGATCCAAGCCAACATTTCATTATTATCAACATCTTGAGCCGAAATTTGAACTCCATGACCTACACATGCCTTTATCCAAACGGTGAACCTGGGTTGCAGCCAACTTGAGAGTGTGAAAGGTTCAGTGACCCTGTGTAACAGCCAAATTAAAAGTGCGAAACTTGAGCCGAAATTTGAACTCCATGACCTACACATGCCTTTATCCAAACGGTGAACCTGGGTTGCAGCCAACTTGAGAGTGTGAAAGGTTCAGTGACCCTGTGTAACAGCCAAATTAAAAGTGCGAAGTGTACGGTGAACTGGGTTGCAGCACAATTTAGAGTGTGAAGTGTAAGGTTAACCTCTGTTGTATCCAAATTCAGAGTGCAAAGTGTACCGTATGACTGGGTGTTAGCCAAATTTAGACTTTGATGTGTACAGTGAACCAGGATGGCATACAAATAGAGTTCTAAGTGTACGTTTAACATGGGTTGCATTCAATTTAATAGTCCGAAGTGTACAGTGAACCTGGATGGCAGCCAAATCTGGATTGCTAAGTGTACGGTAAACCTGGATGGCAGCCAATCTGGAGAGCTAAGTGTACAGTGAACCTGGATGGCAGCAAAATCTGGAGAGCTAAGTGTATGGTGAACCTGGATGGCAGCCAAATCTGGAGTGCTAAGTGTACGGTGAACCTGGGTGGAATGCTAATTGAGATTTAAAAGTGTAAGGTGAAACTGTGGGCAGCCAAATCGAGATTGTGAAGTATATGGAAAATCTAACTTGAAAATGACATTGATTAAATGTCTATTTCCGTGGTTCAACTTGATGTAGGCCTTGGTTACACTTGGTGGAGGCCTCGGTTCAAACTTGATATAGGCATTGGTTCAACTTGATGTAGGAATTGGTTCAACTTGATGTGGGAATTGGTTCAATTTGATGTAGGAATTGGTTCAACTTGATGTAGGAATTGGTTCAACTTGATGTAGGCATTGGTTCAACTTGATGTAGGAATTGGTTACACTTGATGTAGGAATTGGTTCAACTTGATGTAGGAATTGGTTCAACTTGATGTAGGCATTGGTTCAACTTGATGTAGGAATTGGTTACACTTGATGTAGGAATTGGTTCAACTTGATGTAGGCATTGGTTCAACTTGATGTAGGAATTGGTTCAACTTGATGTAGGAATTGGTTCAACTTGATGTAGGAATTGGTTCAACTTGATGTAGGAATTGGTTAAACTTGATGTAGGAATTGGTTCAATTTGATGTTGGAAATGGTTCAAGTTGATGTAGTCATTGGTTCAACTTGATGTAGGAATTGGTTCAACTTGATGAAGGAATTGGTTCAACTTGATGTAGGCATTGGTTCAATTTGACCTAGGCCTTGTTTCAACTTGATATAAGCATTAGATAAACTTGATGTAGGCATTGGTTCAACTTGATGTAGCGATTTTTTCAACTTTATGTAGGCATTGATTCAATTTTATGTAGGCATTGATTCAACTTGATGTAGGCATTGATTCAATTTGAAAAAAAAAAGTTTTTAAAGTTATTTAACGGTCATTGGCATTATTTTGTTTAGTATAACCGATATCTTTTCTATGCTAGCCTATATATGTTCATAATTAGCCTAATTCTGATTTATATTAGCCTATATCTGATATATATTAGTCAATATATTTTCTATATTAGCCTATATCTTTTCTATATTAGCCTTTATGTGTTCTATATTATCATTTTTCTGTTCTATATTAAACTATATAGGTTCTATATTAGCCTATACATGTTCAATATTTTTCTTGACATTTACTATACTAGCACATACATGTTCATGTTAGCCTACATATTATCTTTGCTGAACTCCACAAATGAATGCAGTACTCTCAACATAACACATTTAAACATGGCCAGGGTATGAGTAAAAAAGTATACAGACAGAAAACAAGTGGCGGACGACTCATCAGGAGTTCATGAAACAGACTGGTGAGTTGAAGTTGAATCAGTTGAGGATATGTGCGTGGAGACTGACAATAGGGATGTCTTGGAAAAGTGTAAAGCATATGATATTGTAAGTCAGAGCCTTCCATTGCTTTAGTGGCATTTATGGTGATGAGGTTCGTCTAAAAAGAATCGAACATATTGAATATCTTAAGTACACTTTATGTATCATAGAACAATAAAAAAAAGTGCAATAGTCTCATTCATTTGAATATTACACGTGATCATCAAACTCGTGCCAAAAGATCTATATTTTCTCATTTTAGAACAATGTAATATTATAATGTATCAGACGGATGAAAGATAATATCAAGCTAAGCTTGCCTTTTAAATCATGGATGTTAATTCGTCTTTTTTCGTGTGTCTCTGACTGGCAACTTATTCGGGCGGCTAATTGACTGACTTCCCGTCGAAATATCAATTTGAAATTTTTTATGTTGACTCCATGCCGATGACAAAACATTCTATCAAATTTCTCAGCCCCCAACCTCAAACATCATCATTTTCTGTTTTTCAAGATAGTTACAAATGAAATATAATGGAACTGATTTCATGAAATGAAATTCCCGATTACAGCTATAAATGAAATTAAAGGTTTATTTCACACACACAAATTCAGTGAAATCATCATTTTCTGTTTTTCAAGATAGTTACAAATGAAATATAATGGAACTGATTTCATGAAATGAAATTCCCGATTACAGCTATAAATGAAATTAAAGGTTTATTTCACACACACAAATTCAGTGAAGGAAATCTATAATTAATTTATATGTAAAGGGAGAAAATTAAAAACAATAAAAATATGTTGTATGCATAAAATAATAAAATTTGTGACATAAGTTTTCATAACATTTGTGAAAAGATTTTTTTTTAAATTTATAATAGATAACATAGTTAATAAAATATTACAAACATAATCTTTGATTTTGTTTTATTTTGCTCTTAAGCAATCTTTTGTAAACTAAGAAATGTATACAATAAATGAAATAAAAATAAAAAATTCAAAAAGCTTAACCAAAGTATCCACTCCAGAATGAGTAAATTTATAAAACGGGATTTTCCCGGAATTCGCTCCTTACTTGTAAGGATGCTACGTACAACTATGAATAGTTAACGAAAACCATGAACACATTTTTTTAGTATTTAAACAAAGTAAACTTTATTCGTGAACTTAATTTTATTTTTTATATTTTAAATACTATTAATATATTTACATTACAATGTCTACTCTATATTCATGGTTGTTATACGTCTGGCCACTTTTACAAGAAACTTTTTGTTAAAAATAATATTCTGTAGAAAATACTAAATGTAAAACATTAAACAAATTACTATACTTTTAATTGCATGATAACAAATAAGGGTCAATATTCGGTAACTTTATTTTAAGGTGATCTTATATTATAAAGGAAACAGAATATGTATATATATATATATATATATATATATATATATATATATATATATATATATATATATATATAATATATATACTGAACATGATAGCCTTAAAAATCTATTAAGAAATCGTATTCCCAATTATGGCCCGTACAGCGATGAGACATTAGTTCATTTTCGAACTTGTCCATGTATTGACATTACTTTTCTTAATTAGCCTGCATTTTACCTAGGTGTAGTGTATCTGTTATCTAGGAACGTATTTTATTGATTTATCTAACAAACAAGCATATTTATTTTTAAGACAAACTTCTAGCATGTAAACAAACAATTTATTCATAGCTTCAGAATTTGTGTCCTACTTTCTTTTGGTGAATTATCCAGGCCACGATATTGTTACTGCAGGACTTTTAAATGACTTGTAAATGTTACAAAATAATTACAAAATGTGCATAGGTCAAGTGTCCAAGTCATGATTTAATTACAGACTGGCTGTTAATTGTGACGTCTCGTAATAATTTTCTAAATTACATCAAATATTCAATTTTGTGTATTTTGCTCTTATGTAAACATGGTTCTTATATCATACTTATGTAAACATGAATCCTATATCATACTTTCCAAAACATGATTCCCTTATAATACTTATGTAAAAATAATTTTCTATATCATGCTTAGGTAAATATGATGCCTAAAGCTTATTTTAACGACTAGAAGCTAGTTTTGTGTCTAGTGTAAGCATACAGTAACTTAATCAGTGTGACCTTTTGATTTCAGTTGTCAAAGACTTTCCATCTAAATGGATCACATCTTCAAAACAAAACAAAATCAAGGATTATAATGCATTCCTTTTTGGTCGATACATTTCCACAACAACAAAAAAAAAATACTTAGAAATGAAGTAAGTGAAAACAGAGGAAAGTTAACTTTATTAAATTTGGGGGAAAATGTCGTTATTTAAAATTAAATAAATTAAAACTTAGAACAATTAAAAGAATGTTCAGACATGGTAGAGAACTCTTTTTAAGTAATCAATATGAACTGCTTTGGGCATCTTAGGCTTAGGTAACTCATTGGATGCATCAAAAGAATGTTCAGACATGGAACTTAGAACAATTAAAAGAATGTTCAGACATGGTAGAGAACTCTTTTTAAGTAATCAATATGAACTGCTTTGGGCATCTTAGGCTTAGGTAACTCATTGGATGCATCAAAAGAATGTTCAGACATGGGGAAAAAAGCTGCTGAACTAATCAATATGAAAAACGTGAGACATCGTAGCTTTAGCTAAGTCGGTTGATGTATCAAAAGAATATTTAGACATAGTGTGGAAATCTACTGAACTAATCAATATGAAATACTTGGACAACTTAGGTTAAGCTAAATGACTCTACCTTACATATAGTTTGTGCAATAGTTTCTGATATCAAATTATTTTTGTTAATGACGAACAAATTCGTTTAACTTGATCATTGACATTTTAATATAATATATCTGCTCTTTTCTTTAAACACAATCTCCTTAAAGTAATAGGAATTTACTTTCCCCAAAACTTTAGAGTTTTTACAGTCATATAACTAAAACTTTTCACACATTTTTTTTTTTTAATTTTGTGTATAGAAATAAATAAATATTTATTGACCCAAGCAATATAGTTCAGTATCACCCGAGTATGTCGACAGCATCGGAGGTTAGCTTAAAAGCGTCGAAATAACCGAGTATCGAGATAAACGAAAACATTTATTGAGCAACATACTATTAACATGATGTAGAATTTGTTATGTATATTTAATGCGTTAATAAATGTAGGTAATTCAGTAAAAGAAATAAATAATAATAGTACAGATATTAAGAGCACATTTAAAATTTAAAAAAAAATGAAACCAGACTCAACTACTTTAGCGTCAGTACATTTTGAATACGACTTTTTAACGTGCGAGTTGGTTTGGTATTTTCTACTTTGGACTAAGCCTCCACATTTTCTGACATCATTATGTTGATCGCGTCATGCGCAATGGCTATATAGTTTATATCAATATAAGGCAACTCATCAAAAACCATTTATGAAGAACTTATTTTAAACTTTCATCTTTGGCACATGACTTCTTAATGCAAGCTTTCCCTGACCAGTGGTTTAATCATTTCTGCACAAGGCAAACTCTTACGAATGAAAGTCTCAGGTAGTTCACTGCATTCCCTTAGTGGAAGTGACCGTGAATGGCTGCCCATGACAATTGTTTACACACTTCAAATTATGATCATTTAAGATATGGATTCTACCTGGTTTTTTTAATCCTCTAACTAAAACATATTTATTTAAAATGCTTATTGGTTCATTCTAAAACACAAGTCTTGTATTTGAGAAAAAAATAAGAGTGTTTAATTATGCTAAACTTGTTTGGTTGTTGTTTGCTATTTCTTCTTGCACAGTTGATCGACGATTGGTCATGGGGATCGAGATAACCAAGGTTAGGTGGCAATATTATTTTTCTTGCTGGTGATATTAAGGTACGGCGACATAACAGAATCGACATAACCGATGAGAAAATGTTAAGACAAAAAGAGAATTGGGTGTTTCCAGGTCAAAAACGTCCGTCGACTTAACCGTGTTTGCGAGTTACATTAACACGTGTCATATTCAAATGTCATGTTATACTAAATCTATGTGTTTTTAAATGCCGAGTTATATAAATATCATGGATTGCTCACATACCACGTTTTAGTATTACATTGCGTTGTGAAGTGTCACGTTACATCAAAAAGTGTGTTGTTTAAGTGTCACGTTACATCAATACAGTGGGATGTTCAAGTGTCATCTTATATATATTAAGTGTTTTTTTTTAAATACCACGTTATATAAATGTAGTGGATTGTTCAAGTATTTTGTTCAAGTGTCATGTTATATAAATGCAATGTGTTGTTACAGTGCCACGTTATACTAAAACATTAAATTAATCAAGTGTCACGTTACATTAATATATTGTATTGTTCCTGTGTAACGTTATATGAATACTGTTTTTGTTCTCAAGCATCACTGATGTTTCCACTAACATGTAAGTAACTTTTGAGAAGGGACTTTTTCCTCATGTTTAATTCTCTCCCTTCCGAAATTACACTCGCAACGTTTTATTACTACACATACTCGGATTTATATTTAGAATTATTTTCAGATGTATAACAACAACAAATTGTTTTACCTATAACAACACCTATTGTATTAACCCTATCTACACCCATTAACTTATTACTAAGAAGATCCACTGTCCGATCCATAAAAGGACAAAATAAAATAATAATAAGAGTATATAGGCCATAAAATGTACATATCTTCCACATGATATTATATTAAAGTGTCAGTCAGAAAATAAATAGTGCTCCTTTTCATCTGATCAATCATTTGAAAAAAATTATATATTTTTTGTTAATTTATAATTATTTTTGTGAAGAAAAAACTTCATTTCATTCAATAAGAATCGCTAGCGCTTCATCATATTGATTTACTAAATGACGTCATTATTGTGCGATTAGTTTTGTTTACGCAAGTAATTTAATCAATTTTTAAAGAATTTTCACAAACACTCCCCTTGATTTAATATATATATATATATATATATATATATATATAGGGATGAGATGTTACAAAATGATAGTAGACTTTACAAATACACAATAATTGATGATGAGATGTTACAAAAACACCTATTGACTGCGATATTAATGAAAAGAAAAAAATAACAAATTGATATTGTCTAGACAATAATGAATAATGAGATGTTGTCAAGATTTGTATAAGAAAATTCGCCTTCATAACTTGGAATCTACGGGCGGTCACAAAGAATCTACATCTAAGTTGCTAGATTTACTTGACAAAATATCCATTCTAGTAACGCATTTTATATTTGTTGCCAAATCTTTCAGCGGATACTTGAATTCTTTCCATTAACTTCAAAAAGAAGAACTCTGACTTTGTAACGTTTCCAAAGTTGTTTCAATCGTTCTTGAATGTAATTAGTGTAAAGCTAATGGTAGAGAAGACTAAGAGAGATTGCAGTTTAAGTGTTACAGAACAAAGAATTTTCAATACAGATTTAAAACAAAAAAAAAAAAAAAATTCTTCTTTGTCTTGTGTTGACAATTAAAGTTCCTGATGAAATAGCTAGTCAGAATTATTGCATTATGTATAAGTCCAAGCTCTGGTTCAAATGCTATATTAGCAGTAGTTGTTATGGTTAAAAG
Organism: Lymnaea stagnalis; assembly: GCA_964033795.1. Lineage (NCBI taxonomy): Eukaryota > Metazoa > Mollusca > Gastropoda > Lymnaeidae > Lymnaea > Lymnaea stagnalis. The sequence continues at coordinate 96,803 of CAXITT010000952.1, forward strand.
ATTAAGATGTACCTTATGTTCTGAAGTTAATGATTGATCTCAATTTGTAAACCCCATTCATTTGGTGTTGTTGAAACATACACTCACTATTTGTAATAGAAGACACTATCAGTTACTTAAAATTAAAAAAACATATTTTCTTCATAATGTGTAATTTTCTATTTCATCGAGTGTAGAAATTTTGAAACAACCAAACATTCAAAGACTGTTGGAACAGCCAAGATTCCAAATATTGTGGGAATTAAAATGATTTTAAATACTATAAAATTGCCAAGATTTCAAATCCTTTTGGAACAGCCGTGATTTCAAATACTGTAGGAACAGCCGTGATTGCAAATACTGTAGGAACAGCCAATATTTCAAATACTCTATGAACAGCCAAGATATCAATTCGTATAGGAAATATTGAAATGACCTATACTTAAACTTTTCAATGTTAGCAATTGTATACTGAATTTATTTTTAGCGTTGCATTTTAATGTTAACCGTTAAATATTAAAATGATCTTTAATGATGCACTTTAATGTTGGCATTTCAACACTGAAATAATCTTTTGTAATGCAATTCAAGGTTAACAATGGGACAATTCAATACTGAAATGGCCAATGTATGAACTTTTTGTGATGAATTTGAATGTTTTCATTTCTTTAACACGTTCTTTCGAACATCTTTTTGTGATGACTTCAATTTTTTCAAATTAATACTGAAATGACTTGTTGATTTCTCTTCCTTCCGGCTCTTCTGTTGAATGAATTCTGTGCACTGAAGTTAAAAAAATATTAGTCAGGTGAAGATAAATTTTGACTTAAAATACCGGCAACCCCAAAGTTACTAGCCGGGTATGACCAGCGTGACGCATGTTACTGACGATTGATCTACAGTACGGGGAACGAAATAACGGTATTACAAAAATGTTTTCATATAACAATTTAAGTGTAATTTTGTAATTTTAAAACAAGGTTACGGTCAAAGTTTAGGGTCAGAGATTAGGATCAAAGGTTTGCAGTAAAGCGTTCTGAGCATCAGGTAGGGGTTAGGCGTTTAAATCCACTATCAAGTATGCCACTCACATTCTGCCACTGATCTGTGGTCCGATAAACATGTGTCTATTTTTACATTGCGTAAGCAGAGCTAGAGGACCTAGGATATGTGAGCTGGGAGGGGGGGTATAGTCGAGACTCAGATATGGAAATTTTTATCCTTAGTCTACTGCAGCCTAAATTTTGGCGGGATATTACAAGGATAGAAGCACGGACACAGCGCTATAGAAATATGTCAGTTGATAACCCACACAGTTGATAACACACATAGTTGATAACACACTCAGTTGATAACCCACACAGCTGATAACCCATACTATTGTTACACACATAGTTGATAACACACATATAATAACCCTCACAGATGATAACCCTCACTATTGTTACACTCACAGTTGATAACCCATCCAGTTGATAACCCACACAGTTGTTATCCCACACAGTTGATAACCCATATAATTGTTAGAACGCACAGTAGTTAAACCACACAGTTGATAACACACACAGTTGAAAACCCACACTATTGTTACACACTCAGTTGATAACATTCAGTTGATAAACGACACAGTTGATAACCCACACTATTGTTACACACACAGTTGATAACCGACACAGTTGATAACTCACACAGTTGATAACCCACACAGTTAATAACCCGCACAATTGTTAGAAAACAAAGTTCCTCAAGTACCGTGTAGCATAGACAGCATGGAAAAGACCTTGTACTGAATGTCAATCTTGCTCAGAGGCAATCATGGTGACGAATGTGGACTTGAACAAGTCCAGATATTTCATTAATTTGTTTTTTTTCTTTTGTTATATTGTTATTAAAATCCTTCATAAAGGTCAGGGGGAGGGGAGCATGAGTTTGACCGCATCGGGTGACACCACCCTTAGCTACGCCACTGCTGTTAAGTAATCAATAAAAAGGAGGGGGGGGGCTGTGGGCTATTTCCCTATTTGGTGAAGGACAGAAGAGAAGAGATCTGAAGAGTAGAGATAGAAATGCGAGAACAGAAATAAAGGGGCGGTTAAAATTTTTAATCGTTTCCTCCATAGAAGTGGGGATCGATTTCGAGAATTCTTTGGTTAAAAATATTTCAAATGTCTTGTTGGTAAATACGTTGCAATAATATCAATTACGCCTTACGGACTGTTCATTTTTGAGTTATCCCTAGAAGCAGGAATCGATGTAAAGTGGACAACAGTTTTATATGAGACAGAAATGTCCACGCTATTACAGTTAGGCTCGAATTGATAATGTATTTCAGCAAATGTAATGTCACATATATGTGTCTTAATGGTGTAAATATATATATAGTTTTCTTCTAAAAAAGCGAGAATTCAAAAAAAAAAGAGTGTTTAACCATTTAAAGGACACATTGAACGATCATTTAAAAAAAAAAAAAAATAATATATATTTACAAAATAATATAAATTAAATCTTCAGCGACATATATTAAAACATAATGAAGAACTATTGTTAGCTTTAAACCTTCTTCTAAAACGAAAAAAAAAAAAAACTAATAGAAAAGATTGTGAAAGCTGAAATAAAAACAAGGAAAATAAGATGATACGTTTTCAGCTAATAGCCTTCCAAATCAGACAGGACAGATGAAATAGGACAAGATATAGAAACAAGTCAATAACTTAAATGATCGAAATCGTTTTTTCCAGACGATAGATTTTCAAAATAATCACACAAAAAAAATAATAATAATTTTAAAAAGAATATGATTTATAATTACATAGAATTTTATCTACCCTCTACATTAAAAACATTGCTTGTGGCTTTTTGACTTGTAGACAAAGTGCATGACTAGATGCTTCAATATAAATTGATTGACAATCTATAAACTATGACTTAAATGGTTTTGGCGCCACTTGTGCATAAGCTCCGTTATGTTCAGTGACACTTTCTCAAATATCTACAATAGCTACCTCACCATTGTGTTTTAATGAGTCCTGTTAAACACAACAACAACACAATAGCTATCTTACGATAATGTTTTAATGTGTCCACGTAAACACTGCAACATAACAATATCTATATTACCATAGTTTTAATGTGGCCAGGTAAGCACATCATAAACACAATAGTTTTCTCACCATAACATTTAATGTGCCCAGGTAAATACAACATAAACGCAATAGCTATCTCACCACAATCTATTAATGAGTCAAGGTAAACACAGCAACAATACAATAGCTATTTCCGATAATGCTTTTTTGTGCCAAGGCAAACACAGCAACAATACAATAGCTATTTCCGATAATGCTTTTTTTGTGCCAAGGCACACACAGCAAAAATACAATAGCTATATCGTCATAATGTTTTAATGTGCCAAGGTAAAGACAGCAACATTACAATAGCAATCATTCGATAACGTTTTAATGAGTCCATGTAAACCAAACAGCAATGCAATAGCTATCTCAACTTAGTGATTTTATGTGTTTAGGTACACAAAACAGCAATGCAATAGCTATCTTACCATAATGTTTTAATGTGTTTAGGTAAAGAAAAAAAATACAATACAATACTATGGCTATATCATCATCTGTATAGTTAAGTTATTTATATCATTTTTTAATGTTTTAGTATATCCAGTTAAATACAAAAAGAACACAATAGCTGGTTCGCCGTAATGTTTTAATGCATCCAGGTAAACACAACTACAATACAATGCTTGTTCACGGTAATGTTTTAATGTATCCAGGTAAATACAAAAAACAATACAATAGCAATCTCAACATAGTGTTTTAATATGTCCAGGTAAACAACACAACAAATTAATAGCTATCTCACCATAATGTTTTAATGTGGCCAGGTAAACACAACAACAATAGAGTAGCTATCAGACCATAACGTTTTAATGTATCCAGGTAAATACAAAAACAATACAATTGCAATCTCAACATAGTGTTTTAATATGTCCAGGTAAACAAAACAACAAATTAATAGCTATCTCACCATAATGTTTTAATGTGGCCAGGTAAACACAACAACAATAGAGTAGCTATCAGACCATAACGTTTTAATGTATCCAGGTAAATACAAAAACAATACAATTGCAATCTCAACATAGTGTTTTAATATGTCCAGGTAAACAAAACAACAAATTAATAGCTATCTCACCATAATGTTTTAATGTGGCCAGGTAAACACAACAACAATAGAGTAGCTATCAGACTATAACGTTTTAATGTATCCAGGTAAATACAAAAACAATACAATAGCAATCTCAACATAGTGTTTTAATATGTCCAGGTAAACAAAACAACAAATCAATAGCTATATCACCATAATGTTTTAATGTGGCCAGGTAAACACAACAACAATACAACGCTATCTCATCACAATATTTTAATGTGTCCAAGTAAGCACAACAACAATACAAAGCTATCTCATCATTTGTATAGCTAAGTTATTTTTATATAATTTTAAATGAGTTATAACTATAGGTATATATAGCCAAATTATGTCACTGTAATTTACACTAACTGTTATGTCTATAGAATGTTTCTGTACAGAATAAAATTGTTTTAGTTTTGTTAACATGTATTTTTATTTGTGTAAATATTTTTTTGTACATAATAAAATACTCTTCGTTAAATTATAATTTAAAACTAAAAAAAATAAATTTTAAAAAAGTTAAAATTTAAAAAAAAAATAAATTGCAATGACTGTTGGGGCTCCCTTACTACCAATTTATAATATTAATTAAATACTGATTAATGTTTCTGTTATTCCAATTCATTGTTCAGTTTTTATAATTTGTTTAAAGAATAAAAAAGGAGATTCGATTTTCAAGGGAAACTATTCCTCTCTTTATTTTAAAAAATAAACTTAAGGCTTAAAATTGAGTACAATGTGTAAGATCTTTTATTTTCGTTATAAGTGAGTAATTTTAAAAACTATTTCAATAAGCAATAAAGCACTTATTCCTTAAAATAAATAAAAATTTTATTTAACTCTTATATCATAGTTTTTTTAACGAAACTACAGCATTTCACATTTGAGTGAAATTTATTTTAAACAAACTATGCTTAACCAGTGTTCGCAATCTTTATCTTCAGTAAAAACGGCAATTGCATTTTTCAAGTGGTAGTCCACGTGATATCGATCCCTACCTTTAGGGACACAATGGCAATAAACAGCAAGGAAGGCCAACAATTTCTACTAAAACGTCTCATACATTAGCACTTAATTTTAATAATTGTTAAGTGTAATCATCAGGAAAATAAAATAGAATAATTTATAAATAAAAATAATACCGAAAATGTCTCGAATTTTTTAGATAGAGTGCTGGTTAGATTTGTTGCTGGTTACATTCTGAATAAAATACCACCGCAGCACATTTTTGCACATCAACTAGTTTGGCGCCGTGGGTACAGTTTCCTCACTCTCTCTTTGTTGCAGACATTATAAGATTCACTTTCAACCCCAGGACTATTGATAAATAAACTAAATTGATTTAATCAAAATAATTATCCTTAAGTATTTTACAATGTTTCCCAAAACATGGTCAGAACTGATCACTTAATTATATTTGCTAATAAATAATGTATACATTATTTTATTAATTAGGTTCAGTGGTCAGAAAACTCATCAGTCAAAAGTGCAAAAAAAATTAGCTTCAGTACGATGAAAAAATTTTTGAGAGCAACATTGTTTTTTATTAATTTTCAAAATCGTTAATTTTTAGAATCAAAACCGATTTGTTGCCGACTGGCCTTGTTGCCTTTATCTCGATAAAGAGTCGCATGCGGCTTGCGAGCCGTGATTTTCCGACCACTGGTGTATTATATATTGAAATAGTGCCATTAACTAGTGTTGTGAACTAGATTGTTGTGAATGTCGGGAGGGGGAGTTGTGGATCGTAAGAGTGTTTTGTGAGTTGATGATCGCGAGATCAGTGCGTGAAGTTAGTCCGTGGTGTGGAACGTTAGTGTACGCTGAGTGAGTTGAGTAGTTGTGCCAGTAGAGAGAGACCCGGAGGTCAAGAGTTGAGCTGGTGTGTCAGAGTCCTGCCGAGAGAGTAATTTAAAGAGTTAGTATTATCGCAGTTGAACGTTGCCACTGTGAATTGATATTGGATCCTGTAAATAAAGAACTGTTGTATTTCCATGCTGGAGTTGTGATATATATATTGATATTACGAACGTGTTGTAAACCCCTAGACAACGTGGAGTCTGCTGACTGTGCAGTAAACGTAACTACTGCGGGATGTGTTCAAGTGTAAGGACGAAGATCCAAATATGTCAAGTATTAAGAAGGCCGCAACATTTGATGAAGGCCTCAAGTTATTAAATAAATGTCGTAACATTTGGTGGCCCGTCTAAAACTGAAACAACCCTGCTGGTCACCGAAGCCTGCTGGTTGCCGAAGCCTGTGTGTTGCCGTACACTGTGTGTTGTCGAATCCTGCTGGCTGATGTATCCTGCTGGCTGCCATAACCTGTTATTTGCCTTACCCTGCTTGTTACCGTACCCAGCTTGCAGCCGTACCCAGCTGGTTGCCGTACCTACTGGTTGCCGTACCCTGCTTGTTGCCGTAACCTGATGGTTGCCTTAACCTGCTGGTTGCCGAATCCTGTGAAGTGTTCAACATGTCAAGTATTAAGAAGGCCGCGAAATTTGATGAAGGCCTCAAGTTATTAAATAAAGGACGTAACACTAACATTAGGTGAAGATGTAGGGATGCCATATAATATACATAATTAAATATTCCAAAAAATAAATATCGTAAAAAAATAATAAATCAATAAATAAATACATTTTAGTGAGAAATCTAATGGGTATAGGAACAATAGTATGCATTGAAAAATATTTAAAATACATTTCTATAACAAAAGAGGAATTAAACTGTATCTAAAAATTCATTCCTTAAATATCGATATAATATTTAGGAAACGTAATCGGTATTTTCCTTGAAAAACGTTTTTTAGTGACCAATGTTCTTTTAAAAAAAATTTTAAAAAATAGTATAACTTTGTATGTGGAAGCTTGAAATATTAACTAGGACAGTAAGACAATGAATAATCGCATAAAAGCCTTCCTCAACAGACAAGAGATATGAAAATATGACAGAAATAGAGAAAAGATAATAACTTAATTGATCGCCATAAACCCAAAATAAAGTTCATACATCAAACGATTACATTGTCATTAAAAGAAATAACTGGTTCCATGAAATAGATTAAATAGACACCAATAATTACAATATAACAATATAAGATAAGCTTAATAATAATGTTACAGAATACACAAGTATACATTTTGGCTCATGCCTTCATCTGTACAACAACAAAAAAATTAAATGTACACACACACACATATAATATATATATATACGCAGATCTTACCTATCAAGGGGAGAAAAATAGGAGTGGGCGAAAAAATACAGGCAGAAAGAAAGTAAAGAGCAGTGGAAACAAATTGATTTGAACGAAATTGTAAAAAACCAATGAGGAAACCAACATGGTAGCGAGGTAAAATTGTGGATTTGGTTTATTCCATATGAAGACAACATACCAAATCTTGCTATTAATTTATTCTCCATACAAATCATATCTGTTTGTTTTACCAGTATATAATATACCAGTATCTGTGATGTCTGAGATTCCCTCATGCTTAAGGCAATTGAAATGTTTGGACAGCTTGTTTATTTATGTCATAGATGTGTTCTCTGAACCGGTCTCTATGGCGACGACCTGTCTTTTTTATGTATGCTTGAAATATATTAGATTTTTTGTATAGTTCAAGCTAATCTATTTAGATGCTAACAAAATTCGATTGTAATTATCGTTCTGTGCCGAAATTTGTACGCCTCTGATCATAAGAAGAAGTTGAACATTTGTTGGTGCATGGACCGGCATTTTTTTTTTTTTTTTTTTAAATTTTGACCAACTGCACACCGTTAAAAACGTAAGTAACAAGGTATGAAATGAAAAAAGTATGAAACATTAGCAATTTGTTTTCAAATTAAATGTTATATTTAAAGGTTTGACTTTTAATGTAGGGAGAGGCGTTACTAACAAATTAAATGATGAGATTTAGCTTTTGAAAATATAATTATTAGCATAGTTTTACATGTAGTCCATACAATATGCTTGGAGCTTGACAGTTTATTACAAGGCATCCTACCGTCTTCGTGAGACAATGGAGTAGCTATATAGTTCCACACTTTGACGAGTGGCTCACTAGGCCAATCCTTGAATGGCAATCACGGCCGCATCTCTCGCAGGAGAATATTGAATCCCGGTAAATTCTTGATTTCCAAATTGTTCTTTTTTGAAACAAGGGCCTCGTTTCGAGTATCTTTTGCCTTTTTTACTCCTTCAAACACTGCTGTTCGCCAATTGGATCGATGTTCGGCAATGAACACCCATTCGTTTGTTTCAATATTGGCTTCCATTATGCTTGGTTTTCAAACGTCAATACAAGACACATGGTTCTCACGTTCCATGTAGCGGAGTGAAGTGGTTGAGTCTTCCTCCTATTGACCTTCTTTGCCTTGCAAAACAAACTTGCTCTGCGTAAAGTGACGTCGCTAATATAGCTACTTAGCTTGGGCGGTGATTTATGGAGACCAGCTGTTGCCCAATGCAGCAGATCCCCACTCTCCATGCCACCAGTGGACCCAAGGGAATGACAATTGTAAAGAACAATAAACACAATTAAATTCTAGTTTATATGCAAGAGAAATAATCAAATAGTTTTTTGCCAGGCTTATTTTTAAGAACTATATGATATTGTTATATTTCAGGGTTATGTGTCAGAGTTATATGGTAGGGTTATATGTCAGTGTTGTGTGGTAGAGTTTGACCGACTTTGAATGTCTGTTTTGATCTGTTGTTCAATGACCATGACGTTGCTATGGTTACAGAAAACAGCCTTTCTAACATTGATTTCCCTACCGCCTTGAATCACAAATTGCCATTATTATCTGATCTCAGGTTTGACTTGCCATTCACTCAAAGACTCGGTGTTCATATCTTTAGTTTTTAGATCTATCGTCTCGTGTCGAGATTCCAACGAAGTGCTTTTTTAGAACTAATGATGGTTAGGCTTCCTACTATTTTGAAACAAACACGACAATTCAATAATTATTGATAGCTGTGTTGGAGGTAATGGACAATTAAACTTTGAATGTGGAAAAGGTGGACTGTAGTTTAATGAACGATTGACAGAATCACTAACCAATTGTCTGGCTATTGCAGGGTTTATGCAAGTCTTCGAACTCCCAACTTTATGGTTTATTGTATCATATGTACAACTACACTTTTAATATTTCTATGGACAAGTCGTTGAAATGCTTTGTCCTTACCGCTGTCATTTTTTCCAATGCGCCAACTAAGACATCCTCGCAAATGTAGATTAGCCCTGACACTGCAAGAGTTTAACAGTGCATAAATAAATATAAAGTAAACAGACAATTTAGTGGAAGAAATACTTTCTCAATCGGTTTAAAAATGATTAACTTTATGTGAAGTCAGTAGTGTAATTAGATCATCTATTTTTTAACAAATCTTAGATGTAATTAGCTCATTATTTCATATGAAGCATGTAATATAATTAGTTCATCGACTTCACATGACGTATGCAATATAATTATTTTATCTACTACATTTGACGTATGTAATGTAATTAGCTTATCACTTCATATAATCCATGTAATGTAATTAGCTCATCTACTTCATATAAAAGCGTGTAAAGTAATGAGTTCATTTATTGGGATATTCATAAACGGCTGTCTGAAATCAACTTTTAGCAAAATGCTTATCAATGAATTCCCCTTGGTACTTGGATGACGTCACTCTGTTTATTACTCTACCTTAACTGTAGTCTAAAGGAGAAAACATGTTTTAAACACAACAAAACTTCAACCACTTGTAGGATAACAAATGATGTATTTCAAAACAGTGATACAGATTTTGGTGAAGTTATGTGCGCACGCACTCAAATGTTTCTAAAGTAGAAAACTTTTTTTTTTTACTTTATTCAGTTTTGGGCCCAAGGACCTAAACTTTTTTCTAACAACAGCAATACGTTTATGTAATTTCAAAAATAACTATTGCATGGGTGGATGGAATGTAATCAAATACATGTATAATATAATTAATGTACATAAACCCAAAAACAGTGAACTAAAGAATCAGTTATACTAAATAGATTGGGTCAAGAATGAGAAGTGATTGATTGAATGTGTTATAATATATTGTCGGTGTCAAGAATTCGAAGACATTTAATTGATGTGTTATACTATATTGGTCAATAAAAGAATTAGACGTGATGAGGGATTTTAATTTTATCTCTTTTTTCTAAAGTTAGCTCAGCTCTAAAAACATTAGTTTCTTTCATTAAATACCACCACACCCCATGTTAGGTTCCCTGCTAGTATGGTGCATTGGGTTAACTTTCCCCCGCTACCCGCCTTAGCTGCGCCTCAAAAAACGGCCATCCTCTTTAGGTGGGGATATTTTAAGAGTTGAAATAAATCTAATTTTAATGACAGATCAATTTTAATGTTCTGAGCTCTATGTGTACAGAAGGATTGGTCGACCAATCATTTGATGGAGAGGCTACGTTTGCGGTGCATCCTTACAAGTAAGGAATGAGTCCCAGAATAGAATTTGAGAACAACCATAGTTGGATGACACCTTAAGGTTAAGCAATATGAATAATATATAAATGAATTTTAAAATTGTAAATTCAAAGTTTCTTGAATTCAGCAAAAGAGAAATAAAAAGTACATTGTTAAGCCATTGAACTCATCATTTTTGTTATGTTCTTATTACACAGCTTTTAAAATTACAAAGCCTCAGCAAATATTAAAACATAAGTATGTGTTATAAAATATTCTACTATATATGTAAAAGATATACAACATAACATGTATTTCTCTTTAAAACATATGTATGCCATAAATATCCTTTATCTTAAACATTAATATATACATATATATATATATATATATATATATATATATATATATATATATATATATATATATATATATAA
>CAXITT010000952.1:108663-146900 GCA_964033795.1 Lymnaea stagnalis
TTGTTACAATAGCTAGTTTTCAATAATTGTCTTGACAAAATCTCATTCTCAATACTTGTCATAAAAACATCATTATTAACAAAAGTTATTTTGATAATATCTAATTGCCAATACTTGTCTTGACAAGATCTCATTCTCATTAATTTAACTGAAAACAACTCAGTATCAATCCTTTTGATTGATCTCATTATCAATGCTGTACTTGGCAACATCTCGATATCAATACTTTGTAACAACATCTCATTGTCAATATTTGTCTCGACAACATGTCATTTTCCTTTTTTTTCTTTTGAGAATCGTAATTGGTCAATGATTGCATTTTAACATTTTATATTCAAAGTGGTGTGATTGCCGAGGACGTCCTTACCACTTTTCGGTTGTGCACCTGCATTTAAAGATAAGAATTAAATGTTACTGTCTTTCTTGCGTCCCTCTTCACCCTATTACTGATTGCCTTGCCTAACTCACCAATTGCTGGTTTTGCATAATTTGTTACATTTATTTATGTTTTGTTGTATACGACATCTTGCATAAGCTGTTGTAAAATTTTATGTTCAAAAAACTCTAAACAACTGCATAGATTTGAATCAACGATGCTCCCTGGCCAAGACTTGATGAGACATTTCAATCAAATCATTGACTGGGTCTACAATAAGAAAAAGGAAATCTCCGCCTGACTTTAAGAAAGTCAAAACTCTCTTGATCCTTTCACAGGATACACAGAGAAGATATATATTTCATAATTGTTTTTTTTTCAAATAATAATAACCAATTTATTATTATTCTTTTTCAGTTGTGGTGGTGTGAGTTTAACAATAATCAAAAAATAAATAACACAAATGATGCACCCTCAAAGAATCTCCGCATTCAAAACAATTTGGCATAATGTATGACGTCATTAAGTAAACTAACAATATATACCATGTGATACTAAATTGTATTCAATGCTATTAAGTCAAATTTTTTGATAAAACAATGCTATGAAATGATTTTGATCACTATTTGTATTTACTCAACGATCGGTTGAAAACGGTTAAAAAAATACATTTTTCTTTGAGACTAAAACTAAAAATACATTATCTCCTTTGAATTATTTAACTTTCTTCCTCAAATAACATTATTATGAATAAACATTATGTCTGATTATGTTTCTGACGTTCTGTATGATAATAGGTCTGTCACAGGATATGATTATGAGTCTGACACTGGATTATGAGTCTGACACTGGGTATGATTATGAGTCTGACACTAGATCGTATTATGGATCTGACAAATGATCGTCTTATGAACACGAACCTTTTAAACAATTGTTTTTATAAAAAGGTAATTGGTTCCTTTAACGCTTTACCCCTAGGGAAATCTCTACACAAATATTGCTAGGCTTTATAGATATATAACATTAGAAAATGACATCATCAGGCCGTCGATCTAATGCTCTGTATGTCCACCCCAAAGCATCACTCTTAAGCCCGAATATCAGGCCGCAAACCAGCACATTGGAGAATACCCCTTCGCCAGGACAGCCCCCACTCGAGTCCACTCGATCGGGTTCCGCTAGAAGCCACACAACCGAAGACTCCTGGTAGGTCCTATAATGTGCATACACACAGTGAACACGATAGACTTTCTTAGGCGACATAATGGTAAATTTACGTCATGATATCTTCCCCCAACTAACCCCGTTGAAGCGACGGACGCCCTTTAAGAAAGGTTCTACAGTGGGTTCCACAACGCAAAAAAATATTTTCAATAGAGTTTACTGTTAGGAAACAATATTAATTTTTGCCCCCCCCCCCCATTTTTGAACCCTGAAACCCATTATTTTCAATCATTAAATTCTATCAAGGCTATCTCCACATTACTCAGGCACCCCAGGATGTATGTCTCATCTGCCAGCCCTTTGCTGCGCTTCTTGCTTACTAGTACTGCCCCACTTAAGGAAAAAAAAAATCTGCATTGCCCCCCTTCCCTCTACCAGGGAACAAATTCTGAAAAAAAAACCTTTGTAACTATGTAAAGTAGTACTTTGCAAGGATGGCAAATAACATTTACATTACAAAGCTTTAATTAAATACTATAACCAACTGAGTTACATTTTTCTTACAACCCTAGATGTAAGGATCGAATTCAAGTTGACTTCGACTGACAATAGAACATAATATCCTTTTGTCAAAGTATTCGCGGATTTGCAAAGACGTTGGTTAAGCATAATTAATGTTATTTAAAGTATTCAAACAAAAATAATTTTAAAGACTTTATCTCAAAAATGTTTTTAATTAAAAATAATATTTCTAGTAATAATATATTAAAATATTTACAGAGTTTTTGTAAAACCTTAAAAAAAATACTTCTGCATTAAAAAAAATAAAATAAAAATATCTCATAGATTTCCTTAAAGATATCGATAAATACAGTACGAAAATGAAATTGATTCTTTCCCTTGAATATCATTTTAATTAACCTTCTTTAAAAAAAATAGTGGAATAAGGTATGGGTACGATTAAAATAAGACCAGTAAGAAAAGAACTTTACGGCCAACAGACTTCCCAAACAGACGGGACACATAAAAAAAAGGAAAATAAATAGAGACAAGTTAATAACTTAAGTGTTATTTACGAAAGTTAGATTTCCCAAAAACAGGATTACAGGAAGTGAAAGAATTCGTGGAATGTTTTTGTTAAAATAAAATCATGTATAAAATCTGTTATTTTTGCTACTCCCTGCTAGTGTTTCTTTCAAGCATCTCTTCAAAAGGGAGGTGACTGTCCACCGAAGCAAGTCAAGTTCCCTACGGGAAAATGAGTGCAATAAAACGAAAATATATGTATTTGGAAAAAAATTATTAGATTGTAATAAAATAAACAAGTAAATGGTGCTTTGACATATATTAGATTGTATATATATTTAAAGCTATCTTGTTAGAGGCAGAGACAGACCGAAAGTGACTTTCCAAGTAAATCGAAGCCGAAATCAAAATTTGGTCGGTCTATAGTTAGAGGCTTACATAATTTGCTTATCGACATCGTGCTTTGCCAAACAATGTCACAGTATTTATATTGATCTTTATTTTAGCAACTATACAAGATGGAACACTTAAACCACACGGTATGAAAGTATCAACACGTGCAATTTGTGTTCAAATTATATTTCACAATATATATGTTGTCAGGAAACATTAACGCTTAAGACAACTTCAATGTAAACAAACTAACATTTGAGAGAGTGGCCAGCTTCAAATATCTCGGATAAACGAGCGCACTGAAGACATGTTGTGTGTGAAAGAAAGGATAACAGCAGACAAACCCTTCTTTCATCCAACAGAAACTACTAGGAAGCAAATACCTGTCAAGAGGAACAAATAAGGCCATATACACCTCTATCATCAGACCAGTAATAACTTACGCTAGTGAGATTTGGTCACTTAGCAGCAAAACTTATATCCTGCTCAACTCGTATTAAGAAAAACCTTCCGTAAATTGTATGGCCCAGTAGTAGACATTGTTATGAGAATACATACAATTCAAAAGTTATGTCAATTGTAAAAATATTAACCTAAAATCGCAATAATGAAAAATGCAGACTGTGGTTGACAGGTTATATATTGGAAGGATGCCGGATTTTAGAGCAGCAAATGAGATCTACAGGCAGACACCTAATGGCATATGACTTACCGGTTGACCAAGACTAAGGGGAATCGAATATGTGGATGAGGTCTTACAGCGCTTTGGGGTTCTTAAAACTAGGCAACTTATATTGCTTGCCTAATAGCAGCGGCGTAGCAAGATTTGATGTCACCCGATGCGGTAAACTCATTGTCTCCCCCTCCCCTTCCCTGCCTTGTTAAAATAAGGACAAGTATAACACTGAAAAGAAAAAAAAAATTTAAATAATTAAATTTAAAGAAGAAGATATATTTAAGAACTGTAACAACCTTAAGTTATCGTTATAGTAACTTTGCATTTACTTCACTTAAAATGTGCTTTCCCTGAAATGCAAAACTACAATTTTCCACAAATGTTAAGAGGCGATGTTTCGGACGAATCTGGCAAAATATTAATATTCGAATCTCAATATATTTGGTTTCAATGTCCTTCTGTAGCTATGTGAAGGCACCTTTATCACTAAAGAATAATTCACAATTCGTAGTTCTTCTATTTACCTTGGACTTTGAATGAAGGTGGGTGATTTTTAAAAGACTTCCATCAGCTCTCGTATGGATGCAATCTTTGTCTACATAGTCCATTAACGAAAATTACAGAAGCATTAAATAGAAAATAGAGAAGACATTTGGACTCCAGTGTAAAACTTTGTTTAACTTCCGCTGCTGATATGGAATGCTTTAGAGACCGGTCCTTTAAGATTAGTGTGTTGTGCATGTCTTTATGAAATGACCCTGTTATTAGACCCTGGTGCTATTGTCAAAATCAATTTAAAATGTAACCTCTGTTTATGCGGCTTTGCCAATTGTAATGCATACATTTGAATACTTTTAAATGTGCATACATTAATTAAACATGAAAAAATAAATATATTCACATTATTATTTACGGAAAGAAAATTTCAACTTGATTATCTCAAAATGTGTTCCTTGCGACTCAAGTACTTTTAGCACTAAGGTCTTCGTAGGATTGTAAGCAGTCATGATAATGATGATGATAATCATGACTGAGTACTTTTATAATATTTGTGTCTATGCAAGTTTAGCTTGGGGAAAAAACGAGTCTATGCAAGATACTGGACACGCCACTATTACTACTAATTGTGAATAAAAGTGTAACTAATGAAGTATTAAATGTATTATTTCAAAAATATATTATGAATGATTTCATGTATATTATTTGCATCATTTTATACTTATTAAATATATTGTTTCATACATATTAACTTCCATTTCATACATCTTAAATGTATTATTCCATACAAATACAATTTATTATTTTATGTGTATGAGAAATAATTTTTATGCGCACTAAATGGTTATTTCAAACATACTGAATATAGTAGTGTATGTAAATTAAATATAATTTCAGTACATATTAAATGCATTATTAATGATTTGTATGTAATTTAATCCATACACTTCTAGACATTGCTGTGTTTAACGTTATTGTCTCCGCCATTCCTTGGTTATGACGAGCCACCTAAATGTTAAAAGAAATTAGAATTAAACGCTCGTCGAATGAATTGGTAGAGTTGAGATGGGATCAAACAAAATGCACGTATTTTGGCAGCGACTGACAACTGGCATGAGAAATATCCCTCTCTCTTAAAATATAAATGTCTCAATGACAATTTCTGGACGTCCTTGTGAGCTCACATGTGCTCCTATTTATGGCTGTCCTTGTGAATTCACAGGTGTTGACATTAATGGCTGTCCTTGTGAGTTCACTGGTGTTGACAGTTATGGCTGTCCTGGTGAGTTCACTGATGTTGGCAGTTATGGCTGTGCTTGTGAGCTAATAGATTTTTAGATTTATGGATGCCCTTGTGCGTTCAATTGTGAAAACATGATAACACAAACATTATATTAAAAACACTTTTTTAGATTTAAAATAAACAAATACATTGTATAAACTAAAGTGACAGAGGAATACATTTATTTATTTATAAACTTTTTTAGGTAAGCACGCATGTATGTATGTATGTCACGTATTTTCATCTAGAAAATTCACGTGATTGCAATAAAACTTGGTTGAGTTGTTGCCCAGAAGCCCGTGCATTTATCTCAGTCATTACAACACTTTTTAAATATTCCTATTTTCGGCCATTGGCACTTAATTCAATTCAGATAGATAAATACACTAGCGAGCGTCTTAACTACTATGAGTGCCGACATGGGTGGTCAAATATTTTCCAGGGTGATTAACGTCAGGGAACAAAATTAATTTTTTCGCCCACCTGCCATTTTCTATACTGAAACATATTTGTTTCAACTATTTAATATTATCAAGTCTATCTGAACACTATTAAGGCGCCCCGGGACGTATTTCTCATCTGTCTTCTGGCCACTAGTACTCCCACCCTTACACACAAACATTCTGCAATGCCCACTCCCCCTGAAGATATTCTGGAAAAACGTTGTACTTATGTAATATAGTGCTTTGCAAGATTAGAATAATGGTATTTTTTCATTACAATACTTGTATGTAATACCGTAACCAACTGAGTTACATTTGACTTATGTCCCTAAATATAGGGATCGAATTCAGGTGGACTACGGGAACATATTATCCACTTGTTTCATCAAAATCGGAGGCAAGGATACCATTGGCTTAGCATAAATAAAAGTATAAATTTTTTTGTAAAAATATATAATTTTAAAGTTTTTATTATAAAAAAACGTCAACAATAAAAAATAAATAATTCTTTTATTAATATTTAAATGTATTTCCAAAAAATGTATAATACATTTATTTAAATTACTACTACATAAAAAATAGAAAAAACCTTACAAAATGTCTCAAAGATATCGATACAATTATTTTGAAAGTGAAAGCGATTGTTTCCCTTGAATATCATTATATAAAACTTTAAAAAAAAAAAAAATAAAAAAGTGGAACAAGGTGTGTGGAAGATTGAAATAAGAACAAGCACAGTAGGAAAATAACTTTTCAGCCAAGTGACTTCCCCAATAGACGGGACATATATAAAAGGGACAAGAGATAGAGACAAGTTAATAACTTACATGTTATTTGCAGAGGATAGATTTCCAAAATACAGGATTACAGGATGTGAAATAATTCATGAACTGTTATTGTTAAAAAAAATCATTTACGATATCATGTTATTTTTGTTACTCTCTGCCAGTCTTTCTTTCAGGCATCTCACCAAGAGGGAGGTGACTGTCCCCCGGGCAAGTAAAGTTGCTTATGGAAAGTGATTGCAATAAAACGAAAATGTATTTGATTTAAAAAAAACAACGATTAGATTGTCATGAAATAAACAGTAAATGGTGCATTAAGCTTTATTAGATTGTGCATATATTTAAGCTAATCTTGTTAGAGGTAGAGACAGTTCAATAATAATTTTCTCATTTTAACTTAAAATTTGATTTACCTGTTCTTTAAAACCGCAAACCAGTCAATGACATCATCACAATCAATATCCTTGACTATAAAAAGTTGAAATAATAATATCAGAGCCAGATCAAAAAGCCTTGACAGTCCCATGGCGTATCGTAAATAGTTCTTGATAAGTCTTTGTTTTAACAAAAACTCAACTCACAGAAACACATATCGTAAGAAACATTTGAATGTTTAACGAGGGTATTGGAAGAGATTCTAGACATTCTCATTCAGCTATGCATTTCAAAAATCAGACACTGGCCAGTCCAAATCATTTCATCCCATTTGGCTATTAAATTTTAAAACTGACCAAATGTCTTTCTCAAATAGATAGCTGTATAAGCATAGTCATCATGTAAAAGACAGTGTGCTGAATGTCAATCTGAATCAAATGATGTGTTGCTAGTGACGAATTAGGAAAAAATATTAATGTATTTCTGAATCTCAATATTGTCATCATTCCCCTTAGTCCTTGGCCCTTTGGGGTGCCACAGATGAAAAAACATTATCCTTCTCCATCCTTTTCAAGGTATTTTGTTCCAATTTCATTCTTATTTTTGCTTTGTTAAGGCAACATTTTCTGTGAAGAGATTTCACCATTTAGTTGCCTTCTATTTACCTTGGACTTTGCATGGAGGTGGGCGATATTAAATAGTCTACCATCAGAAATGTAATGATGAACACTGTCCCTGGAGGAAAATTTAAAAAAAAATCAAGAACAAATTGGAGAAGACCGTTCAATTTTAGCATATATTTTTTTTAAACTCCGTTTCAGACTGGGAATTCTTTAGAGACCGCGTCATTTAAGATTACTGTGCTGTGCATGTTTTCGTTAAAATAATCCATTATTAGTCCTTTGGGCTAAATGTACTTAAGTCATATTTTTGTCAAATCAATTACAACTGAAATCTTAGCTTATTCGGCTTAAAAAAAGTATAATGCAGAAGTTTGAACGCATTAAAATGTACATAAGTCTATTTATTAAACAAGACAAAATATGTATATTTATATTTTATAGACAAAAAGAAAACTTCAACTGGTGTATCCAAAAATCTGTAGTTTGTGACTTAATTACTTTTAGCACCATGGACTTCCTATGATTGTAAGCATTCATGATAATGACAACTGAGTACTTTTATAGCACCTGTGTCCATGCTATTTTTTTGTATTAAATACTCCACTGTTACCTCTAACTATAACTAAAGTTGTGACTAATGAAGTATATAATGAAATAAATGTATTATTTCAAAACAATTGTATGTATGAATTCATACATATTAATTGCATTATTTCATAGGTATTGAATGTATTATTTTATGCAAATTAACTATTATTTTATACACATTAAATGTATAATTTCATACAACTTACATTTATTATTTCATTTACCTTAAAAGTTTATTTTATACACCTAAAATGTATTATTTTAAACATAGTACATGTTATATTTATGATTTTTATGTACTTTAATGTATGTGCTTTAAGGCATTGCCGTGTTGGACGTTATTGTCTCTGACATTTCTTGGTTATGATGACCCACTTTGTTTAACTGTAAGTTAATTCATGTACTTCTAGACGTTGCTATGATTGACGTTATTGTCTGTGACATTTCTTGGTTATGATGACCCACTTTGTTTAACTGTAAGTTAATTCATGTACTTCTAGACGTTGCTATGATTGACGTTATTGTCTGTGACATTTCTTGGTTATGATGACCCACTTTGTTTAACTGTAGTTTAATTCATGTACTTCTAAACGTTGCTGTGTTGGACGTTATTGCGTCTGACATTCCTGGGTTATGATGACCCACATTGCTGTGTTGGACGTTATTGTGTCTTATATTCCTGGGTTATAATGACCCACATTGCAGTGCTGGACGTTATTGTGTCTGACATTCCTGGGTTATGATGACCCACATTGCTGTGTTGGACGTTATTGTGTCTGACATTCCTGGGTTATGATGACCCACATTGCTGTGTTGGACGTTATTGTGTCTGACATTCCTGTATTATAATGGAGAGATATCTGAAAGAAACGCTGGCAGAGAGTAGACAAAATGAAAGCTCTTATAAATTATTTTATTTTAAATATAACATTTTATAAATTCTTTAATTTTCTTTAATTGTATTTACGGGAAATCCAACTTCCACAAATAACAATAGCGAGGACTTAGTTTATTAACTTGTCTCCATTTCTTTTCCTAATGTCATCTCTCCTGACTGCTAAGTTAGGCTCTTCGGCCAAAAGTTCTCCTTTTTTTGTCCTGGTTCTTAATTCAAGCTTCCACTTCCCTTGTCCCACTATTTTCCATTTTTTAAAGAAGGTTTATTACAATTTTGTTTCAAGAGAAACAACTTACTTTAATTTCTAAATGTTTTTTGTGGATACCTTTAACGAATTTTATCAGACATTTTATTTTGCTTTGTGTCGCAATTTTTTGTAATTATAGCTTTTATTAAACAATTGTTTTTTTATTAATTGAAATGTGTTATTTTTTTTTTTTTTACATTTCTTTCTCTATAACAATATAACTTTAACTTTATAATTTTAATGCAGGTATAGATATTATAAAACATGCTTAACTAGTGTTAGTTACCGCATTCATTTAGACGGTTAGTGAACGTGGATTATTACATCTTATCTTAAGATGTAGTTCACCCAAAATCGGTCCCTACATCAAGGGACATTATAGAAAATATGAATCCAATATTAAATTATGTATGGCATCCTTACAACGTCGCCTAGCAATAAAGTACACAGTGTTCTATTTTCGGAAATCCCCCGCGGGTCGGTGGAGGGCAGTACCATTGTCCAGAGACGCAGCTAACTGGCTGCAGATGAACATATATCATGGGGCGCCAGCCCAGCTGGAGTTAAGGAGCAAGTTGCGCTTTAATAATATTAAATGTTTGGCTAATGGGCCTTTTAGACACGCCCCTGCTAGTTGCCTCGAAATAAGGCGCATGGGTTGATCTCTCAAGATGGCACCCTTTTAAATATGCAGCTGTTACATTTTCGGACAACTGCAAAGCTTGTATCGTAAACGGGATCTCGCCAAAAATATGTTGCCGCCTGTGGCGGGAATAATAGTAGCTTTGCAACTAGGCAGTGTATCGATCTATACCACAATTCACGATAATCCTTATCGGGAAGTGGGGCAAATCGAGTGCACCAATGAATCCTAATGGAAAGTGGTGTCTGGGGAGCCTGCACCCTAGAAAATAGTTGGATTATTTCAAAATCAAGAGATGTATAATTTATTGTACTTAAATTTAATATTTCTATTATACTTCTTGAACGGAGAAGTACATTTTTTAAGTTATTGTAGGATGCATTATCGCACTCAGTTCCAAAAGTAAATTACATTCACTTTGTTTGTGGCGTGCCCCAGGGTATTCATTGGGCTGAAGGTTATAATCAACCCCATACTGTCAGAATCAGGGAATGGTTGAGAATTTTGGGATGTTAAGACAGTTGGACAAACTCAAATTGAAAGGATGTATTTTCACGCATACTTGAAGTCTTTCTTTATGAAAGTCAAAGTTGAAGTGGCATTTCAATTTTTCGGGTTTGGAGAGTTAAAACAGCTAAATATAATCCAAGCCAACTTAAATTCGTAGCCGCAGGACGTCAACTAAACTCCCTCTAGTTGTGCGACACTTTAGAGAACTTTTTTGCTTCGTTTTTTTCTCGTCCTCATAAATCGTGATGTTCGCCAGAAATTTTGTTGATGAATGAAAAATACAAAAATCCAATTTATCACATGTATGAATTTAGTTTTGTAGCATTCTACACCTAATTTGATACCAACGGAAAAGATCATATTTTTGTTGTTGTTGTTGTTTTAATGTAGATCTCACTTAACGTATAACCATTGTTTGAGCCGTATTATCCTTATGACTGCCATGAGCTTTTGGATATTTAGGTGGTTTATAGCAGCGATGGGGATATTTTCTGAATTATTATATTGATTTGAAGGGTGCGGGGCAGGGGGGATTAAACAAAAACGATCTTGGCCAGTTTGTGTTGGGCAAAAAATATATTATAGAACCAAAATTAGTAAACTGGCTTTTATTTTTATATTTACATTATTTTGGGTGAAAGCTACGTAAATAATAAATGAATAAAAAATATATATATTTCTAAATGTCTCCATCACCAACCATCACTGCAAATGTTATTGAATATGCTGAAGGCAAAGGGAAAAAAAACCAAGAAACGTTCTTATAATATTTTGATAATCGAAATGTTTCTAAATTGACCCGAGCCAAAGACAAAAGGAAATGTTAATAATAAAGGTAATTACATTTTTATGAATTTTGAAAACTATTAATTTTTTATATAAATCGTAGATGAATGACATAACAATTTTAAGAATTAATGAGTTGTGTACACAATATATTAAATTTTATTAATGTGTGGTTTATCTAGGTGAAATTGTAAGCAAATTAAGTACACATTTCTGAATATTTAATATACATAAATTTGTATTTGGAATATCAAACTACTATAATAGCAGTTACAAGTCGACAGTGACACTCAAACTTAGCAGTTCCATGAATGGACGTGAATTTTCTTTTATGAAGTTGTTCCAATGCCTGTGTATCCTGAGATTAATTTTCCCATATTTTAAATATTTTACCTCAAGCGTCGCAATAAGAAACAAAGGAATTTTTTTTTTTTTAAATGGTTGGTCTTTATAGTTTTACTTAATAAATTTATTGATCAATAATTAAATAAGTACTGACTACCATTTTGTATATGTCAATTACATGCGTCTGTTCGATCAGATCTGCCCCTTTCTCAAGCGTTTGTTTGAACAGATCTGCCCATATTTCATAGGAGGGTCTTGGAGAACAGTTATTTAAAAACATTTCTAAAGAATAGAAGAATCATACTAAATATGGTTCAGAAATAAGTATTATTACCAAAACTTTCTCAATGCAGCTGTTAGGGGAAAAAAGTATACCTAACTTCCTTCTGAACAAATGTAAGAAAAAATAAACATATAAAAATATAAATGTAAAAAAAAAAATGTTTGTATAAGAAAGCAAGCCAAGCTCGGCAGCTTGACATTTAAAAGCCTGACATTTATGCTTATGTACATTTATAAAATCATCAATAATTATTTCCCTTTTAAACTAGTTTTTTTTAGCATATCCTCTTCTAATTGTTTTAATATGTTGTAAAAAAATAAAAAAATTAAAAAAATATAAAAATAAAAATATAAATGTCACAGAGCTAAGGGGGTTAAGGGAGTTAAGAGAGGTAGAATTAGGACTTATAATTTATAGAGTATGGAACTTGGGAAGACGGACCAATCAGAGAAGAGAAAGAGGAGGGGAGAATAGAGAATGAAATCATGGCGGTTGTTATAAGTATAAGTCCATGCTATTAATATATTAATTATTACTTAATTAAATTAGTTATGATTGTGATAAGTATTCTCTATTTGTGATTATAATTGCTTATTCGTGAGTGTGTATTAATTATAAATGATAGTCACTATCTTTCACTGAACTCCACAACGCCTCTGTTGTTGATAGATAGATAGTTAGTAATTAGCATTGTGTGATCTGTGTGCACTGTTGGTGAATATAGAAGTGACATTTAAAAAAAAAAGTTTGCATGAGATAGCAAGTCAAGCTGAGCAGCTTGATATTTAAAGGCCCTCTGACACTTTATGACCCCCCCCCCTTTTTTCTAACTTTTAATTTTAAATAACCCAGGCCCTCTGTAACTGTAGGGGTTGCAGGTCATATGTTTGTTGTCTCTGAGGTCAAGGGAACCTAAATTTTATTTAAACTGCATATGTAGAGTTTTACAAATCTAAATTCATACGTGCTGCAATCTACTATTCACTATCGCAGTTATCACAAGTTGTATGTGGAATATACACATTCAATGCAAGAATAAGCAAGGGAAAAATAGTATTATCAATGACGTCACAATTGGAATGTATTTACTTCCTGTTGGGCTGGGGCAAGTAAGAGATGTTCCTAATTATGGCTAAATTTAGCTGTAATTCTGAAAGCCCCGCTCCTTAAAAATGCCGGAAAGAAACAAGTAGCGTCAACATACAAACCCCATTTTGAAATTGACCAACAATCTTTCTCACCCTCAAAGTTTTGCTCATCGCTCCCCTGCGCTGACTAATGTGGCAATATGCCGTTGAATATTTGCTTGTGCTCAATGATCACCCAGGGCCACTCCATAACCAGAGTGTATTCAAATTTGTTATGAACTGAGAGCCCTAAATACTCCCTCTGACGAATTGAAATAGTTCTTTCTCTGATTAAAAAGAAAATCATCATTTGCTTGTTGTTGATAGATGCACTAACTAGTAGATTAGCTAGTGTTAGTAGCAATCATCATTTGCTTGTTGCTGATAGATGCACTAACTAGTAGATTAGCTAGTGTTAGTGCTACACTAGTATTACCAAGATTTATGACATGCTCCAATTAACGATGTAAACTGTGCCTGTGTTCTTATATCATGACAATCCATATTAATACAAATGATATCTGGGCTGACCATTAGCAGAGGCGTACCTAGAGTGTTTGGCGCCATGGGACATTGGTATTCACGCCAACATCACCCACCAGCTCTAAAAGTCACTCCCCTCTAAAAAGTATCACATCATGTTTGGGTGTCCTTGTTAGTACAGTTGATGTTCCTATCTGTCCCATTATTCTCACTTAAGCTTTGCCTTAGGTCTCTTTTACTGTTTCTTAAATGGTAATATTATAAACAGTTAAAACATTCTAAATATGAGACGGATATGGCTTAATTACAGCAATCAGGAAATGATGTTTTTGTACAGAGAGATTGGGGGACCGAGGAAATGCTCGCGGGTGGTCAAGGGTTTTGAGAGAGAGAGAGAGAGAGGGTATTATGGCGTTGTGTCCCTACAAGAAAGGATCAAATTCACGAGTATGCGAGTACTACATCTCATTTTTTTCATGTATTTTATTATTTTTTAAAATCTTTTTGCACACCTTATACAAATTATGATCAATTTATTTTTTGTATTCAATTTTTTTTTCAAATCATAAAATTTGTATTTGTTCTGTGTAGGAGAAGTAGAGTAAATAAAAAAAAAAAATTATAACTAAAATTTGATAAGAAGAATTTTAAAAAAATAAATTATTCAACACATTTGTTGCTATGAAATAAAAACTTTCTTTCTACCTTTCAGTGAATGATTTTAATTTGTTATTTTTTTTATTGCATAAATGAAATATCACTTTGTGTAATTTCCCCCTTTATTGTATAGTTTCAGTATTAAAACT
Source organism: Lymnaea stagnalis (assembly GCA_964033795.1). Lineage (NCBI taxonomy): Eukaryota > Metazoa > Mollusca > Gastropoda > Lymnaeidae > Lymnaea > Lymnaea stagnalis. The sequence goes on from CAXITT010000952.1 coordinate 123,021, forward strand.
GTGCAATTTTATTGCAAAAGATCCAGCCAGCCAAGAGCTCAAAAAGTCATCAATAATATGTCTTAATTATTTGCCTATTCCAAAACTAACATGACTTCTTGCCAGATAGTGATTTTACACTCTATGGTGTATTGGGACCAACCCTTGTTGCAAACTTAACAAGCAATAAACATAATAACAATAAATACGACATTTAAAATAAATATCAAATGAAAATTTGAAAGACTATTACTTTTATTATTGGACAATATCAGATCTCACCCAAGATGTGTCTTGAGACATATCAAAGAAGTTTTACAATGAACTTTTACAGCAGATTAGGATGACAGTTTTGTGTTTTAAATTAGACACATAAAGATAAAGCAGCTTTTAATGGTTACAGATTTTAACACAGTCACAGAGAACGCGGACAGACAAAGTCTGATTTAGGACATATCTGGAGATCAGAAGCAAATTATATGAAACTCTGACTTTGACATTTACTTAAAATTGTTTCTGCACCCGAAACTCTGTTGTAGTTGTAGTTTGTTTCCTTTCCCAAGAATGTGACAATGGCAGAAGTTACCCATAATTTTTGTCTGCAAAAACAGGAACTATTTTAAAATTACCTAGGAACAGCCAGATTGTAAATGCTATAGGAATAGCGAAGATTTCAATTTCTTATGGGACTACATAGTAGGTAGTGTGTTGCGTTTTATTAGCGTAGCATGGATAGGACACTAAGTTGAGACTACTACGACAGTTACATTTTGTTACCTGATTATTAATGTTTAGCTTTAAGTTGGTGTATTACAAATTTACTTCATTTATTATCTAGTTTACATAAAGTTTGTTTAATATTTTCTAATATCAAAGCAATGTCGTTGATTATTCATGATACTCAATTTATTTTAATTGATCAGTGAAATATTTAGAAAAGAATATAATTCATTTAAAAAAACACACAGTTACAGTCATAAGGCTAAAAATAATTTTTATTGTATGGTTCATATTATTAAAAATAATAATATTTTTTCATTGTTTAAAAATGTTTGAAAAGGATATTTTTGCCATAAATATTTTTTCAAGGGAAATAAATGCTATATTTTTATTTTTTGAAAGATATATTAAAATATTTTATGACACATATGAATATTTTTAAATATTTGTGTGACAATCTTGTTTTGCAACGTTTGTAATATGAAACTAAAATTATTTTGGAATCACATGGCGTAATTATACTTTCCAAGCTCTCTTTTGCTGCCTTTTAAGAAACGTTGAAATTTTAATTATAAAATAAATATATGTCTTTATCTTAAAGCTTAACCAAATGGTTGCTTTTACAAATTTGATCTTTAAATGCGAAGAACTCGTACACACGAATTCGCTCTCTACTTGTAGGGATGAAACGCCAACATACTCTCTCTCACACACTATCTTAACAAACATTTCACGAAAATCCTCGGTCGTCGAATAGTCCTGTATATATCAATAGATGTCACACTCACCCAATTAAATATATTTCACGTCTTTAAAGTATAACACATTAATTAAATCACTTCCAATTTTTCACTTAATCAATGTAATATAACACATATATGACACCACAACTCATTCTTGACCCAATCAATATGGCATAACACATTCATCCCACCACTACTAATTCTTGACCCAATCAATATGCCATAACACATTCATAAGATCAATTAAACGCTGTCTTTGGGGGGCATGCATATTTATTAAATTAAAGGACAACCTCATATACAATTTATAATAACATAATTACATTTTTGGGGAAATAGATCTAGTTAAAAGAATCTTTCTAACAAAACCCATTTAAATGAAAATTTACTTCATGAAACAAATGTATGAGTCGCAAAGTGATAAAATAAATACTAATGATGTTGGCAATAGTCAAACAACTTTCTTGATAACGTCAGAGTCAGAACTCCAGTGAGATATTATGGCTAGCAGTGACGGGATGCGTCTTTCTCTTTCTCGATAAAAAACATGTTTCCACATTGGGTCGATAGCCATAGCCACGTTGTTTCATATTTGTTTTGAATTTATGGTAATTTCAGTATGTGGAATCTGGTGTGGAGCATTATGATATTATTGATAGCCTACAGTGTGTGGCTTCTGATGTGGAGGATGATGTACTCATAGACCGTCTCGAATATGTATGTGGTAACTATCGTGGTACCATATGTTTCATTTTTAATATTGTAATATTAGTACTTTATTATCTTGATAGAGATCATTATTGTTGTCACGACCTTGTTCTGACATCAGAAGCTTACATGGTGACAGAGATCATTATTGTTATCATTTAACTTGTCCTTACGTCAGAAGCTTATATGGTGACAGAGATCAATCTTGTCATCGCCGACCTTGTCATAACATCAGAAACGTATATGGTGACAGAGAACGTTATTGTTATCACCGACCTTGTCCTGACCTCAGAAGCTTATTTGGTGACTGAGATCATTATTGTTAACACCGACCTTGTCCTGACATCAGAAGTCAACATATGTCCGCTCGTGGCACTGAAGCTAGGAACAGAAACACAACATCAAATGTTAGGAGGATAGCAATAAAAAAAAATACCATTACAAACAACTCTAACATAGCACGTAATTAACCCTTGCAATAATCAATTACAGAAAGTGTAGTTGAATTATTGCCAAACCATTTTCTTTTTATTATACTGTTTTACCCCTTTATATTTGTATTTAAAATGTTTTATTTTGATTTATATTTTCAACTTTACACATAATATAATTTTTATTGTGACCAAATATGAACAGTATTTAATTATTTTTTGACTCATTTTTACTGTCACTATTAACATTCGAATTGTCTGAAATTCATGTATTTTTCTGGTATTAAAGTGGATACATATAGTCATATATAGTGTGATCTGATTAATATGTTTCTAACACAATTTTACAAGTTACATTTCTCATATTTAAAATCAAAATAAATTTATTGTGTATGATTCAAGTCATTATATTATGTGAAGAGATCGGTATCAAAGGACTCACAATCATCTCTAATATAAATTACTTTAAATTACGGTACATCAATATCTAGGTTTACACCTAAGTAAATCCTGTCAAACCTAGGGAATCCCGTAGGCGTACATTTAAAATATGGCCTTTCTTTCCAGTTTAGCTTATTCATATTCTTCTCCTTTTAAAGGTAGGATATATGTACATATATATTATGTAAATTTAATGTATGCCTATTGAATTGTTTTGTCGACAAAATGTCATTGCCTATTTTTGTAATTATTTTGAGATCGGTCAATAATTGCATTTTGTAAAATCTCATATTCAAAGTGGTGCGATTGCCGAGGACGTCCCTAACATGTTTCAGTTGTGCACCTGCATTCAAAGATAAAAATTAAATATTACTTTCTTTCTTGCCTCCCCTCCTCACCATATTACTGATTGCCTTGCCTAACTTGCCAACTGATTGTTTTGCATCAAGTGTAACATTTATTTATATTTTGTTGTATACGAGATCTTTGCTTACGCTGTTGTATTATTTATACTGTAGTGTTATGTTCAACAGACTCTAAACAACTGCACAGATTTGAATCACAGATGCTCTCCCTTTACTGGGTCTACAATAAAAACGAAAATATCCGTCTGACTTAAGTCAATACTCTCTTGATCCTTTTAGATAATACATATATAACATATATATTATACATGTATTTTTTAATACTCATAAATAATGTATCATTTTTATTATTTTCGTTGGTGGTGGTTTGAGTTTATCAATAATAAACAATGAACAAAATTGATACGCCATCAAAGAATATCTGCATTCAAAACAATTTGCATAATGCAATGACGTCATTAAGTAAGCTTTATGATTTAACAATATTTACCATGTGATACTAAATTGTATTCAATGATATAACGGAAGCTAACAAGTGCCTTCAACGTTGTACCACTAGTTAAATTTATAAAAAATATTTCTGGGCTTTATATATATATACCACATTAGAAAATGACATCCACAGGCCATCGAGCTATTGCTCTTTATGCCTTCCACAAAGCATCCCTCCTAAACCCGAATATCTGGCCGCAAAGCGATACGTTGGAAAATGCCCCATTGCAAGGACAGCCCCCATCCGGGTCCGCTCGATTGGGTCCGCTGGAGGCCTCCCCAAACACAAAACACCCGGTCTGTCCGACATTCTGCATACACACAGTGCACACGATCGACACTCCTAGGAGACGGAATAGTAAATTTACGTCCTGAAATCTTCCTCCAACTAATCCCGTTAAAGCGACAGACGGCCTTTTCAGAGGTGCTCTACATTGGGTTGCCAGCCTGTAATAATTTTACGCTTTTGCTTGGACGAAACGGTAGTGGAAGCTTTTTTGTCACTGCGAAAATAGAATCATCAGCCCGAGGCTTTCGTCTTAGCCTCTCGCATAAGATCCATTTGAGGGAACTTATAATTATGCTAGGCTCGATATATTAGATGATCGGTATATTTAAAACGAATTTTGTTGTAGTATTCGCTTATATATATATCGTACTGGCCGCTAGCGACTTACTTCTCTTGTTCTCATATTTCTGTATGTGTTTTGTTTGTTTTTTATGTTGCAATTTCACACATTTAAAGACATTTATGACACTTTCTTAAACATATCGTTAACGATCTTTCTTTTTCTGGGCCCCCAAAATTTGGAATTCTTTGCTACTACACATCCTTAACATACCAACTACCAGGCCTTCAAAACTGCACTCAAAACACATCTCTTTAACCTATATTACTCTGACTGATTCCCCCTCTCTGACTGATAAGCGATCCTGCTGGCTGACGTCCATGTTTTGCAATTTAAAAGTTCTTCGTTGGGTGAATATACATTTGTTTTTGTTATTTTTGGTTACATTTCTGTTCTTTATTGCATAAATATTTTATTTTAATGTCATGATTATGTCTCTTTTGATAATAGTTTTATATACAGCGCGGTGAGCTATGCTAAAGTACAGCACTATATAATATCACTTATTACTATTATTATTTTGTATAATACCTATAAGGATCTACAATTTTAATCAAAATTATTTCATTATCGGACTTGTGTAATCAGTTTACACATTATATTGCATCGGAAAAGCATGATTTTTAAATCAGGATTTGTTTTAATTATACCTTGTAGGCAGATAACATGCTTTTTATTTTTATTTGTAAATACTTAGCTTATATTTTTTATGAATTAATACCCACCTTATTTTCTCGTTTTAATATTATGATAATAAAAAAACTGCCCATCCAAGTGCAGTCATTTTTTTTATATTAATTTTTATTATGTTCGATTAATTTAAGTAGAGATGTAAGAAACATGTTTTTATGAACTGCCATTTTGATTATCTGTCTGTGGATTTAGTTTAAAATATTTTTAAGTATAGCGAAATGGCAATTTGTAATCTATCTCATGAAAGATATAGTAGTTTTCAATTCCAAATAACTATTTATTTCTATGGAATATTGGGAAATGTACACTTTATTTGCACACGGTTTCTTTTAAATAAAATCCGAAATTAATAAATATATAATTTCTTTTGTAAACAACAGATTTTAAAAAAAATAGTTATGCCATTTATATAAGATTTATTACATGGCAAGTTATCAGAACCGATATACATAGCTTTCTTATTGATATTAAATATTTTTTTAGCTCTGAAAAATGTGGAGATATTTTTTTAAATACGATTTATTTAATTAAATGTGCTATCTCCCAAAATAATGTAGATTAAAAACAAAAGAAACTTTACCAGCGTTACCAGACGTCCGTATTTTGTGCGGGCAGTTTGTATTCTTGACCCCCTTGTCTGTACTAATTTATGCGTCCGTAATTTTAACAAGTCGTCCGACATGTCCATAGTTTTTACACGTCGTCCTTATTGTCCGTATTATTCACTCTTCGTCCTGCTTGCATGTACTTTTCACTCGTTGTCTGACTTGTCTGTACCTTTAGTACGTCGTCCGGCTTGTCCGTACTTTTAACACGTCGTCCGACATGTCCGTACTTTAAACACGTCATCCGGTTTGTCCATGCTTATCTCTCACCGTCCGGCTTGTCCGTAGTTTTTAAATGTCGACCTTATTGTCCGTATTATTCACTCGTCGCCCGACTTGTCCGTAGTTTTGTTAGCGACGACTTACCTGCTTTATTTCCATTTTATCTGTGTCATCTTGTTTCTCCGCAAAATTCAGTGCAATAAACACGTTCAGCGCCAACATGCGAATCATGTCTAGGTAACCTAGGTATCACTACTCCACCTGAATGTAACTAACTGCGAATTTAAATACAATATTCTCTTTGACAATTATGGATAGCAATCGATTTGTTAAGCCAACTTATGGGAAGAAATTTGTGTCACTCGTTTAGCTGGATGTATCTTGCAAATCATTTCAAGATATTTTTTTTTATTTTTAATGGCTACAAATATTGCACCATTTTAGTGAAATCTTTGCTTAAGTTAACCACTCTGAGAGATATAGTCATTGTTAAGTGTAACATCGATCTAACATATTTATTATAAGCTTCTTGAGAATGGAAATTGGTTAAAAGCTATTTATGAGTCTGCAAAATATTCAGAACAGTTGGTAAAAAAATGATGTACATCATCCCTTTTGTCATTTTTGCTTCGTTCCTTCATCCCGCCCCTCTTTCTGTAAGCATGTGTGTCTGTACTTGGCATCCAGAAAATATGGTAAGCTTCACTTTACCATTTTTAGTAATATAGTTCAAGTAACACATTTCAAGCACTTTTTCCATTTTTGTCCCTTTCCTCTTTTTCGGACCCTTCATAGGAAGATGATAATAAAGAACATATCCTCATCACTTATAAAGACAACAAACATATATGAGGCCTACAGCATTCGTAGAGGTTGCACGAATCAAACGATGGGTCTAATGTTAAAAGACACTTAATTTTTTTTTTTTTTTAAATGTTCTCCTCAGCTGTGATCAAATTAAATTTAGAATACTGAAAAACAATATTCACACACTCGCATNAGGTCAGGTCTTGTGGTTTTTAAGCAGATATTTTACGCTGCCAAGAAGCGTGTCAATCAGATTGTTTGTCGTGCCAAGACTACGTATTTTAGCCAAAAGATAACTATGGGTAAAACCAGCAGGCAGTTGTTTGATGTTTGTGGTCACCTTAGGGGGAGTAACAAAGGAACTGCGCTTCCTTCGGTGTTTCCCCTGCCCCAGCAACCAGATATTTTCTGTGATTTCTTTACAAGCAAAGTAGCTTGCATTCGCACTGAGCTTGATCGTCTTGATGCCCCACCCCTTGAATTGACTCCTTTCCCTTGTCTTACTTCACATTTCAATATTTTTAAACATGTTTCAGAACTTTAGGTCAAAAGTATAATTTTAAAATCTAAACATACGTCATGTTCTTTTGATCCCATCCCAACCCCCCTGTTGAGTCATTAGATATTTTGCTCCCAACGATAACCCGCATAATAAATGAAAGCTTATATTCTTGCACTGTTCCGCCTCTTTGCAAATCAGCTGTAATCAAACCATTGCTTAAGAAGCCCGGTCTTAATGAAAATGTTTTAAAAAACCTATAGACCTGTATCTAACTTATCATTTTTATCTAAAGGTATTGACAAACTAGTCCTAAAACAACTTTTTGCTTACTTAAATGACCACTCTATTCTCAGTTCTAATCAGTCGGCCTATAGACATTTCCATAGCACAGAGACAGCTCTCTTGAGAGTTAGTAATGACCTCTTGCGGGCAATGGACAGCGGTAATGTCTACATTCTGATCCTCTTAGACCTCAGTGCGGCCTTTGTCACTGTTGACCATAAAATCCTTTTCAAAACCCTTGAAAACTACTTTGGAATTTCTGGTTCAGTTTTTGGCTTGGTTTAGGTCCTACCTCTCTGATATCTACCTCAACTCTTCCCACCTCATTTCAAGTAGGTAACTCCGACATACAGTTTACACCCTCTGCTAGGAATCTTGGTTATATCCTTTCTAACAACATGTCTCTCGATAAACATATCTCTCACATTTGTCGTTCGGCATACACCAATATCCGGTAGATCAGCTCCATCCGCCACCACCTCATAGTTAGAGCAAATAAAAACTCTAGTCTGTGCTCTTGTTCTCTCTCGACTTGACTATTGCAACTCACTTCTATCAGGTTCACCGAAACGTTTCATAGAAAAACTGCAGAAAGTTCAAAACTCAGATGCTAGGCTTGTTCTTAAGGCAAAAAAAAAGCGATCACGTCACTCCACTACTCCACTCACTACATTGGCTTCCTATACAGGCACGCATTGACTACAAGCTGTCTGTTCTCTGTCACAACTTTTTCTCGGATTCCTGCCCTTCCTATCTAACTTAACTTCTTTCTGTCTATTCACTTCTTCGACAACTTCACTCCTTTGCAGACACGAGTATTCTGTCCGTTCCCAAGACAAGCACTAAATTATATGGTGAACGATCTTTCTCTTTCTGCGCCCCAAAACAATGGAATTCTTTGCCACTATACATTCGCAATATAACAACCACACAGACCTTCAAAACTGAACTCAAAACAAATCTATTTAAACTATACTACCCTGACTGATTCCCCTCCTATAAACCGATAAACGTACATGGGTTTCCTTGTAAAATTTCTGGTGTGGGTGACTGAATATACCTCTGGTGTTGTTTTGCTTATATGTGGTTTTTATTTCATTTATGTATTATATTTTAATATAATGATTATGCCTCTTTGCTATATTTATGTACAGCGCGTTGAGCCCAGCCCTAGGCTGGGATACCTTACTATATAAGACCACTTATTATTATTATTATTATATGATCTACTACAACAATAATAAGACTTGCTATTAAGATATCGTGCAATGATTTCAGGATGCAATCATCACATACTTATATAACGCTCCACATCACAAATGAATCACAATACTTCAATACTTCATTAATTCACATGTTAGAAAATAAAACACGTCCTCTCCTTGACAGTGAAATGGTAACTCTGCCTCGTTCTACTAAAGTGTGCAGTTTACTTCCGCTATTAGATATTATAGCCCATTCTCTTTTTTCGTGAAAAGCTAGTTAATAAAGTTCACTACTCAAATCATTACGCCGTCCTTACATAATCGTTTCGTGTGCAACAACTTGGTCTGTTACATGTAGTTGTGTTGAAGAAAGTCAGATACTCTAATCAGAACAGTAGCTGTATTGAAGAAAGTCAGAGACTCTATTCTGAACAGATTTTGTATTGCAGAAAGTCGGGGACTCTAATCTGAACGATAGTAGTACAGAAGAAAGCCTAATAAATACGAGGAATTAAAATGTTAAAATAATGCTTTTTGTTGCCTTACAATATCTTTCAAATGGTATTGCCACAAGCATTTAATGGAAAGTAAGGCCCTGATTTACTGTTAGCAAACAATGAAGATTGTTGGAAATTTAATGTCACAATCATTTTTAGTCTGTCAAATATAGTGTGTCGGTTGCAGGCTTATTTGTGACTATCAAACTACTTATTATATCTGTCGAGAACTGTCATGTAAGTCGAGTGCTAAGAAGAACACTAAAAAAAAAAAATATCAAATTGTTGAAGTACCAAAAGATGTCCCGTCTCTAGAAGTGAATGTGTAAGCGGATCAACTCAGATTCATTAGCAAACACTGAAAAGGTTTGAGGCGGACTCGTGGATATCTTGGAATACTGTTCACGTTTAGATTAGATCTATGAAGTTCTAAGTCTGTTTACATTGTGTTAGACCCATGAAAATCTACATGTTATCGAGCTTTTCGCCCGCAGACATCTAAACAAAGACAAAACAAACAAACAATTAAAATTGTTAATCATGATTAAGTTTAACTTAATTTAAGACTGACATTATTTTGAAGCCATGCACGTGATACAGCGTGTTTATCAGCCACTACGTCTTTCAGTGTCAAAGTATCTAACAATATTTAATAATAGTCAAATCTTGTTTAAAAGTTACAAATAGTTTAAGAGGTGCATCGTTCATTTAAGTGAAATATTAAACACAATTATTCGGTTTATTTTTAAAATCATCGCTCAACGTAAATGTCTCAATAAATGGATGCTAATGTCTCAATATTTGGATGTTAATGTCTCAATAATTGGATGTTAATGTCTCAATAATTGAATGTTAATGTCTCAATAATTGGATGTTAATGTATGAATGGATTCAGAGAAGATACAATGATACGTTTCAATGAAACAAATTAAAACATCTCTCATGTTGTCAACAATTTTTTTCGTAAAGATCACCTGCATATTGAGTGATCGTTTTATTTTATATTAAAAAAAAATAGTGATACAATTCATATTTGTGTTAAACACAAAGCCCATAGGCCAGTATTAAAATCAACTCCCAGAGTTCTGTGTTAAAACCAATCCCCAGAGGCCTGTGTTGAAATCAATACAATTGTCATTTCAGTAAATGATGTAGATTTGTTCTTCACTTAGCATAACATAAATATTACTTTACAAGGGAAACAATTGATTTCGTTTTTGAAAAATGTGTTTATTATATAAAATTGAGTATAGTTAAGATGTTAATTTGTTTTTTAAAAATAAATTTGTAATATTTATAAGGCAGTTAAATAATCATTAACAGTTACACCTATATATTTAAAAATCATTTTAATTGTTTACTATAATTACTTTCCAAAAAATCACTCAATTTTTAATTTGAGGGAAATTTAAGTAATGTAAAATATGCCTAACCAGTGATTTTATGTGTCCTTTTTCGGTTGAAAGCCGATATATGTTTACAAGTGGTATTGCACTTGATATCGAAACCTACCATAAGCTGAACAATGGCAACGAACAGCCAGGAAGTTAAACTCTTAAAAGAAAATAAAGCCCCCCCCCCCCAGGCCACACCCCCAACAAGTATGTAACAATAGTCGGTTATTTTTAGTAAGCGCGAATCTGGCCTAACTTTCCCTGCCAGTCGAAGAAAGAAAGTAGGAGTGTTTTAATGGCGTTTTTTTAACTAATTTTTATTCAGACTGTATTTTTGGCTTGTTTTTTCGTCTGTTGCATACACAAATAAATTAGAAGATTCTTCGACGCATGAGCAGGCCACATACAGCTGTCCATATAAGAAGCGGGGATTTTCAACATTTAGGCCACGCACTTGTAGCGATTGATCTACCCTTGCATTAGCTGTGATAGAATATATTATGAATTTTTTACGACACAAAACATTGTGTATGGCCCCTAGTACCAATAGGAATATTGTAAAATGATTGTACAAATTCAGAAACCTTTGCGGACGTGCGGAGATTGACTCAAAATATTTTATTTCAATGGAATAAATGGTATAGGAACGCAAACGAAAATTATATTTCTATAGTTGTAGAAAGAAAAACACTATTTTAGGGTCTAAACCGAATATTTTAAACTAATTGTACTAATTTTAAAATATATTTTAAGGTTTTGAGAGGAGTGACATCTAGCTTGAAGCTTAAGTTAGAGCTGTATGTATTGTGTCTTACTTTTTTTTAGTGAATAGACATAGTTATGTAACATGTATCTTTATTTTATTGCATATCATGTTTTTTTCTCTTATTTTTTTTTTAAAATACATTTTAAATCTAGTACATTTTTTTCAAGGAAAACAATCGCTTTTGTTCACTACAAGTTTTAGTCGATAACATAAAATAATTTGTAAGAAAAAATAGTTTTGAGTGGTATGTGTAACACATATGCTCTGACATCATTGTAACTTAGTGGGTTATGTCAGTAGCATGGTCACTTGTTTTATGTTAATACTTCAGGATGCCGACTAAGACTTCTTCATTATTCCACTTATTATCCAGGCACGCAAAGAAGGATATTGAGTTCTGATTAAACTTACAGTACTTTATCGAATCACACTTTACACTGATAATATTAATAATAATCCTTGCATGAATGTAATCATTTCACATATATATATATATAGTATTCCACCATTCAGAAAGACACGTCCTCACACTACTATAACTCAGCTCAACTGTACAATAACTCAGCTCTAACTCTCTCCACTGCTCTGCGCGCACTATATCAATCAACTGCCCATTTTATTACCAGCAAAGCGTGGAAAACGACCGCTTGGCCAAAAACATAATTTACTCTCCATAAAACGTGGAGCTCACATTTTCTTCTCAAAATACAATACACTCTCTCTCCTGGCGGAAAAACATGGTCAACACAATTCACTGTTCACTCATGCTACCTCTCTGTTTTCTTGTGAAAACATAGTCTGTTACAGTATGCAAATGTATTTAGTAAATTTGTTTTGAAAAATGATTGTCCAGTTATTCCGCAAAATTTTGTTATTAACATTAATTTTTTATCTTTTATTTTAAAAAAAAACTTTAATATATATGCATTTCAAAATAAGTATATATAACATCAAATATGCTTTACCAGCAGCATTTAACTGTTGTAGCATTGTCAAAGAGTGGACTATTATATCTAATTTAAAGCTGTAGTCCACTTGACCTCAATTTCTGCATTAATTCTTCTTCTCATCTTTAATTTTATATCGTTATTGTTGGGGGAATCTCTAAAATAATCTCCCTTTCCCTCCTCACTTCTGGTCTCCCATCTCTTCCGTCATTCACCAAAAACGAAAATTGCCCACTTCTCCACCCTCCCTGTTATTGATTGCTTAATGGCAGTGGCGTAGCTAGCGTTGGTGTCACCCGAAGTGTTATACTCACAAGCCCCCCCCCCCCCCACCTCCACCTTTCACATTTTTGTGATGGATTTATTTTTTGTTTTTAATAAGTACAAGAATTCAATGAAAAGAGACAAAACAAAGTAATTAAATTTCAATAGGTAAATGTATTTAAGAACTGTAACAACGTTATATTTGTGTTGTTTGACTTTCCCCAGAGCATGTTTTTCCAGTATGCGTGGGTTAGGTGGTTTGTCTCTTTGACATATTGTATGGGTTATGTGGTTTGTCTCTTTGACATATTGTATGATTTCAGTCTGACTTTCTTTTTCTATTATTTCAAATCTAGCTCTGTTTGTATTGGTAGAGTCTACACGTTCAGTAATATAGAGGAAATGGTCTCCAATTATTAGTTCTTTTCGATGGTATATGTGCGCTAAAAATTGTGTTAGTTTTGTAAAGAACGGATTTCTACTGTTCGTATCGGATGATCCGTATATGTTGACTGGTGTGTAATGTTGGTTGTTGTTTGTGATGCCGAGCGTTGTTATTATTCCTTCGTTGTCCATTCCTTTGGATGTTGTTTCCCATCGGTTCAACGTGTGTATGACCGTCGCTCCTCCACTCTGGTGTGGGCTATTGATGTAGTGTCAATGTTTGTATGACCACCGTTCCTCCACTCTGGTGTGGGCTATTGCTGTAGTGTCAATGTTTGTATGACCACCGTTCCTCCACTCTGGTGTGGGCTATTGCTGTAGTGTCAATGTTTGTATGACCACCGTTCCTCCACTCTGGTTTGGGATATTGCTGTAGTGTGAATATTTGTATGACCACCGTTCCTCCACTCTGGTGTGGGCTGTCGCTATATCCTGAATGTTAGTAGTTGAAACCTATATCTGATATGAACGTGTTTGCTTCGTGTTAAAGTTGTATACGTTTGCATCTTGTAAAAAAAAGCAAATCTGGATTATGTTCTTTAATTAAATCCATGATGCAGTCTCCCTTATTTCTGCCTCCCCCAATGTTGAGGGAGATTATTGTCAGTTTATTGTCAGCCATTTTAATGTCACAAAGTGTTGTAGTTTTGTTTGCTTTGTTTGTAATTTTTTGTTGACATTCTTTTGTAGGGTGCTCTTAAGTCTTTTCCTTGCCTGTTCCATCGTCAGTTAAATGGTTTGTCGTTGAAAGGATATCTTCCCAGGGGTGGACGATCTACTTCTTCTTTTTTCTACTAGAAAGAATTCTTCTTCTTCTTCCGACGTGTATTATTCCTCTTCTTCCTAGTTGTCTTTATCACTGGTTTATTCTTTTTTTCCCGTACTGTCATTTTTTCTCTTCTCTGTTTTTTTTTCTCATCTCTTTGCTCTTCTTTTTAAGTCTGTTTTTTCTTTGTTGGTCTCTTCTGTGTGGTTTCTTGTACATCCTCCATCACTCTGGGTGGGGTATTTTCACTTTTGTGGCAGTGGAGTAGCTTTTTTTGTTGTTGTGGCTTACGTCATTGTGGTATTATTGTTCGTCCGTCGGGGATCGACGAGGACCATCGAGTCGTCTGGAGACTGATGACTTGCGCGAGTGACTTTGTTTAAAGTGAAGAAGAGTTTCGCGGCGGCTACCTCACTCTCTCCTCCGAGCCCACCATTTCCAGTGGCAAGATTCTACGTCAAGACGACCAGGGATGGGTTCGGTTGCAGGAATTGTCATTGTTTGCGCCTTACGGGACTCCAACCCCGGGTTTGAATTCAGAGTTTCCTTCTCTTAGATGAGTTGCCGACCAAGGTTAACGAGTCTCATCCACCCGGGGTGATGTTTTTGCTTGACTGACTGGCCTTTGGCTGGACTTGAACACCAGATCACCAACTTAAGGTTTGCTCAGTTTAGACCATTTGGCCACCCAGTCACCCACGTCGTTGTGGTAGGGGGTGGGTTTACCATCTATGGATTGGCAGCCCATCTTTTTATTTTTTAGCACTGGTTAAACTAGTGTTCCACGCTTTCAAGGTGATAGCATTGTACCCTTCTCCCGGTACATGTACCCATATCTTATAAATTTGTAACACCCGAGTGTAGACCAGGATGTAGTGGGGAATTTCTTTCCCAGGGGTCAAGTGTAGCGCCCACTTTGAGGCATTTTGGGGTTGTCTAGTGACCTTGACTGGGTTGTTAGGAGCCGCCAGGTGCTTGGCGATCTTCTTTACCCCTTCCTCCCCCAACATTGTGCTTACCCACAATATATATACTTTCTGTTTAAACTGTCCTCAGATAAGGTCATTATGGAGGTGGGCATGATGCTCCACTTAAGCCTCTGGCATTAGTGTCAGGTACCACCAGGTAGGCGCCCCCAGGTTGTAGAGAGCCTCCACATGCTGCCATTTCAGTTTAAACTTGTAGCTAAACAATTTTTCGAATCACATATGTGTTTATCTGATTGGCAATGGGGCTGAGAGTATAAATACTATGGTGCCTGATTTATTGTAGGGACGGGTTTGAACTTTTAATCAATAGAATTAACCATTATTGAATGGTTTTTTTATTCTGTTAACTTTTAAAATACAGATTGAGATATTAAAGATTAATTTTGGATTTTACTTCTTTACTTTTAAGAAATTTAAATCGGAACATTAAAGATTAGTATTTGTTTTATTACTTTAATATTTTTTAGAAATTAAATTGTGAGATTAAAGAATGGGAGAGTCTATTCAGGTTTTTTTAAATATTAGTTGTATCCCTTTTAAACTTTCCTTGCTCTGGATCTTCTCAGGAATAAATCGCGGGAAAGCTGAGCTGAGTTGAGTAGTGACGTAACAGCCAAATATTGTAAAATCCTCATGTTGCAATGTAAAAATATCTTTCTAAGACAGTTTTCTAAAAACGTGTTAACAGGGTTCAGTTGTTTACACAGGTTTCTGTTATTTTGGCGCTCACTACTTGACAACTTTTTTCTTCCGTTTATTACTATTAATATAAATCGTGTTAAGTAGAGGGCTGGGAGGGGGGGACTGTTGTATACACCATGAAACTCGCGAGGACATCAATAAGTTGTCTATTTTATTATTTATTTTTGTTTAAATAGTGCTTTATACTTTGTACGTCATTAGTAACACGAAATGAATGCACTATTTACCTCCAGCTCACATGACAACACATCCCCTCTTTTCAGGAAAATAATAAATTAACACTACAAACATATTAAATCGTTTTAATAAAAAAATAAATAGTGTTTCTTAGTGTTTATATGAAATGATCAGTGTCGACTCGTATACAACATGACACTGGTCTCATCAAGACCATGTTAGGAAAGTTTGGGAATGCCCAACATAAATTGCCCACGCTGTAGACAGCGTCTGCCACATATACAACATGACACCATTCTCATCAAGACCATATAAGGACATAGTAGAGAGCATAGAATTTCCACTCTGCAGGACAGGAGCTGATGAGACAGAACAACATTTATATCTGACATTCAAAACAATATTGCAGACTAAATCTACACTTAAACAAATCATACAAGAGTACAGTTCACCCAGTAGATATAGACAGAGCTATAACACTAAACACAATACCAGCCAGCATCCATAAACAAGAAAAACACACAATAAGTCTGATATTACTTTCACAATACAGAAAATATGTATGGCACCACAGACTTAAAGCTTTTTTCCACAAACATAATTACACAGACATTACATTAGAAACACTTTTTAGATTTAAAATACAAAACATAATTCAAAACATATGTTAAGAAATATTATGACAAAATAATACATTCTTAGTTTATCATTCCAACTCATTTAGACATCATGTTAAAAAATTAGTAATTTACACAAATGTTTAATTTAGTACACTCTATTATAATGTTAACATTGTGTTTACTTCAAACTTCAGAAAATGTGCCTGTCTTTATTTTAGTTTTACTCTGTATATGTATTGAATTATTTTATCGTATCCCTTGATCGAAATCAAGTTGAGTACATGCTAAAATAAGTAATGTTATCCTTCCAAGATCGCGATACTGTATCCTATGAACAGTTTTTCTAACTAAATTACTTACTGATTAGATCTTTGTGCTGAGGCAGTACCATTGGTCAGAAGCGCAGCTAAGGTCTGACATATGGGATATTCTTTCCAGGGCGTCGGACTAGCGTATGAAAGGGCACGCTGCGCTTTGATAGTTTTTACTGGTTGAAAATAATTTGTTTGAGAGTTGTAAAAAGTGAGGGGGGGGTGTACTAACAGAATTTCGTCCTCTGACGTTATAACTCTAGAAAGTATGTGGCCACCCATGGCGTCAATAACTGTACCTAAGCCACTTGGCAGTTTGTCTATCAATACGAAATTTGATGATCACCTTCATCGGAAAGTAGGGCAGAAATTGAGAATACTGACAAATCTTAATCGGTGGAGAACCTGAACGCTAGAAAAATTTTGATTATATTCAAATGAAGAGTTTTTTTTTTTTTTTAATTATACTTGAAATCAAAGTTTTTATTATAATTTTTCAAAAAGGTGAGGACGTTTTGAAGTTTTGTTAGCGGGATTTTTGCGCCCAGTGCTCTAAATAAATGATCTTAGTTTTTTGTAGCGTCCCCCCCCCCCCGTGTAATCATTTAGCTGAAACGTATAATCAACCTCAAACCGTTACAATGATCAGTGTGTTGGAAGGGGAGCAGAAATTTAGAATGCTAATGACAGCAAGGCAAACTCAAAATAAATGGATGCGTTTTGGCGCATATTTGAACTTGTTGTATCTATCAGAAAACTTTAAGGCAGCACTTCAAACTTTTGGGTGGGAAGTGACAAACATAGCCATATAAATGATCAAAGATTTCTTCAATTCAGGACCACTGGGTCGTAAACTCAATTCACTCTAGGTGTGTACGCTTTTGTCTTAGAGTCTTTTCGTCCCATAAATCTGTGTAATCTCCTCAAAATCTTTATATCTGAAAAAATGTATGGCTGTCTGTATGTATGTATGCATGATTCGATGGTCCTTGTCGACTTCGATGGACGAACAAAAAATGCATGTGCCGTATGCGCTTCTACATCACTAGTGTGATTGCAATTAAATGTTCATGAGTTGTTGTCCTTTTACCCAGCATTTTTTCAGGTCTTTACAACCCTTTCAATATATTACGTTTTTGGCTATTGCCCTTTTTTTTCTTTTATAAGATTTGTTACAAATAAGACTTCCCGTATACGCTGAAATACAATTTTTCCGAATTCGATAAAACGTTGGAGAGATGTTAAACGTATCCGTGCACATGTTTTCGAATTGTCATAACATCTTCAAAATAAATCGTTTTGAGTCATTGGCCCTATGTTATTTTTTTGTTTTATGATGTGTGTAAATATTATTTCAAAACATATGCGCTCCAATACCATTCATGCCATGGCGTTAGATCTCTGGTGAGTTTTGTCCACAAGCCCGCGTCTTTTGTAAATTATTGCAAACCTTTGTAAATATTCTGTTTTGGGTCTTTTGACAAAAATTCTTTTTTTTTTCTCACATGATCTTCGTAAATGTAATTTCCAAATGCGCTCCTATACTGTTTATCCGTTTGCATAGAAACTTTGGTGAGATGTTGTTATCACGTGCGTAAAGGTTTCGGAATTCTTAAAACCCTTTAAAATATTCAGTTTTGAGCCTGGGCAATAAATGCATTGTTTTCTTATATAAGTTTATAAATTTAATTTCAAGCAGGGCAAATGCATGGTTGGATATAAGTTGAATCAAACAGCGACATCAAATTTTGTGTGTGATATAATAAGTAGATTTCTGAAGTAATACAACCATTCTACGACATTCCGTGTGTGGCCTGGGGCCCTAAACTTGTTTTCCCCTTATATCAACTATATAAATAAAATTTCAGTATGCGTTCCCATACCATTCATCCCAGTGTGATAAAACTTTGGCTCGCCCGAAACAGATTTCTAACTTAGTACAACCATTTTAAAACATTGTGTTTACGGTCGGCGCCTTTTACTACTTTTTTTTTTAAACATGAGCAATCTAACTATAATATCAAAAAAAGGCATTCATTGGTGGAGGGATTTTTAAACAAATACAAATAGCGTCATTTCAATTGTAGCGTTGCATAATAAGTTGGTTTCGGAATCAGTATAACCATTGTACAATATTCCGTTTGAATCTGGGGCCCTAATTTTGTGTATATGTACTAAATGCGCTACATATGTATACACATACACATATATGAACATATAGTGTGTATTTATGTATGTATATATATATATATTTATTTATTTATTTATTTACATATATTTAAAATGGCCGCTATATATATACATATATAATTTTTTTTTTTAAATTTATATATAATTTCAAAAAAAGTCATTGCAAGGTGCATCAATCACTACACTTGTGAACATTAATAGTTACATATCCATTCTTTTCACATGGAACGCTTTGAGATGCCTACTCATTTCTTACTTGGACAGCTGTGTGTGGCCTGCTAATTTAACAGCTGTGTGTGATCTGCTCACATGGCAACTGTGTGTGACCTGCTTACAAGCACAGCTGTGTGTCGCCTGCTCACATGGACAGCTGTGTGTGACCTGCTTACATCGATAGCTGTGTGTGGCCTGCTCACATGGACAGTTGTGTGTGGCCTGCTCATTTCTCAAATGGGCAACTATGTGTCGCCTGCTCATTTCTCACATAGACAGTTGTGTGTAGCCTGATTATTTCTCACATTGGACAGCTGTGTGTGGCATACTCACATAAACAGCTGTGTGTGGCCTGCTCAAAGGAAAAGCTGTGTGTTGCCTGCACACATGGACAGCTGTGTGTGGCCTGCTTATTTCTCAAATGGACAGATGTGAGTGGACTGCTCATTTCTTACATGGACAGCTGTGTTTGGCCTACTCATTTCTCACATGAACAGCTGTGTGTGACCTGCTCATTTCTCACATGAACAGCTGTGTGTTGCCTGCTCATTTCTCACATGAACAGCTATGTGTGGCCTGCTTATTTCTCACATGGACAACTGTATGTGGCCTACTCAAGTAAACAGCTGTGTGTGGCCTGTTCAAAGGGACAGCTGTGTGTTGCATGCACACATGGACAGCTGTGTTTGACCTTCTCATTTCTCACATGAACAGCTGTTTGTGACCTGCTCATTTCTCACATGACCTGCTGTGTGTGGCCTTCTCATTTCTCAGATGGACACTGTATGTGGCTTGCTTATTTCTCACATGGATAGCTGTGTGTGGCCTGCTCATTTCTCACATGGACAGCTGTGTGTGGCCTGCTCATTTCTCACTTAGACAGCTGTGTGTGGCCTGCTCATTTCTCACATTGACAGCTGTATGGCCTGCTCACATGGACAGATGTGTGTTTCCTCCTCACATGGACAGCTGTGTGTTTCCTGCTTACATGGAAAGCTGTGTGTGGCCTGCTTCCATGGAGAGCTGTGTGCGGCCTGCTTACATGGACAGCTGTGTGGCCTGCTCACATGGACAGATGTGTGTGGCCTGCTCACATGGACAGCTGTGTGGCCTGCTAACGCTTTGATAAACCTTCTCATTTAGTAAAGAACGCACCCGACAATGAACATAACAAAAAATTTGCATTAAAAAATGTACTTCAAAAACATAATAAAAACACGTGCATTTTATTAATTTGATTGATATTGTAATGACTGCCGGGTACTCGATATTAATTAAATAAAAATGAGTAGCACATTAGACGTATTGTCTCATAAGAAATTAGCAAAGTATCCGCGCTTCGAAGTGGTTCGATTTTTTAAAGAAAGAAAGGTAAACACTTATCAAGTATCGGCATATTCCTGAGACTATACACAGTATCGCTATTTATAGATCTAATGGTGGTGGGCTACCTACTACTTCGAAACAAGCACGTCACTGCAATAATTATAAGCAGCGGAGGTGGATGTGAGGGACGCTTAAACATAAAATGTAAAAATAGTGGACTTTATTTTAATTTAATGATTGACAGAATAATTAACCAATTGCCTGGCTATTGTATTGTATATTCAACTAATCAATTAATATTTCTATGGGCAAGTCTTCGAACTACCACGTTTATGGTTGTTGTAGGATATGTACAACTACCATCTTAATCTCTCTATGGGCAAGTCTTCGAACTCCCAAGTTTCTGGATATTGTATGATATACGTGGATGACGTGGCTCTGTTCATTACTTTACCTTAAGTGTATTCCATAGGAGAAAACATACTTTAAACACTACACAATACTTCAGCAACAGGTAGGATAACAAATAATTTATTTCGAAACAGTGATATAGAAAGTATATTTTTATACCGAGAGCCATGTATATGGGGAAGAGCTAGAGGGTAGTCAGTGGGATAGACGACAGTATCATGGCGTTGGATTCAATTCAAGTAAGAATCGAATTCGGATTATTTTTTGTGTATTATTTTCAAATAATATAAGAAATTAATTTAAAATTTACTGTTAACAATTATATATTTTAGAACGTGCTAGGCTGACCGTAACGCCAAACATTTTTTTCATAATATTTTACTAAAATCTAATAAATTTTAAATGAGGAAAAATGTATATATCCACTTTTATGTTAGTAAAGGTGTCAGTATTATTAATATTATAATAGCTAATACTTTTAAAGGAGCAGCAAATGAACAATCTTAATCATTTTATAAGCGATTGATTGCAATGCAATCACATTTATTGGAAAAACAAAACACACTTGTGTTTTAGTGAGTATTGAATATTGTGAAATAAAATTTAAATTAATGTGTTCTTAATAAATACTCATATGTCGTCAAATTGCCTATGTTGGCCAACGCTCTACGTATCTTTGATTTAATGACCACGAGTAACATACCTGATACATTATTTTCTCTTTTTTTCTAAGTTAAATTAATATATATAATAGGTTGCTTTTTAAATATTTATATAAAAAGAATATATGTATGTATGTATGTCCTTAATGAGCATCTGTATCACTGATGCAATTGCAAAAAAAAAAATTGGTTTATTTCTTGTCCATAAGCTAGTGCATTTTTATGAGTCATTACAACCATTTTAAAATATTTCATTTTGGGACGTTAGCCCTTAATGGGTTTTTTTTTTGCTGATAAGAGCTATGTAAATAAAATTTCCGAATGCTTTCCATACAATTTATCCGTTGCGAAAACACTTTGATGAGTTCTTGTCGCATCCCCGAAAACGTTTCTTAATTATTACAACTATTTGAAATTATTTCGTTTTAAGCCAGGGGCCCTATTTTGTTTCTTTCTTATTTGAGATTTATAAATATAATTTCAAAGGCAGTTAAAAGATCAGGTGGATAAAAATTTTAATCAAATACAAAAGGCGACATTAAATTGTAACGGACTATGTTTTCACATGAAAACAGAGAGGTAGCGTGAGTGAACAGTGAATAGTGTTGACCATGTTTTTTCCACGAGGAGAGACAATCAATGGATTGTATTTTTGAGATGCAAATGTGAGCTCCACGTTTTTGGAGAGTAAAATTATGCTTTTGTCAGAGCGGTTGTTTTCCACGCTTTGCTGGTAATAAAT
Source organism: Lymnaea stagnalis (assembly GCA_964033795.1). Lineage (NCBI taxonomy): Eukaryota > Metazoa > Mollusca > Gastropoda > Lymnaeidae > Lymnaea > Lymnaea stagnalis. Next base: position 145,266 of record CAXITT010000952.1, read on the forward strand.
TATGAGTTGACTGAGATAAGGGGAGCTGAGCGCAAGAAGAGTCACAGTTAGTCGGAGTTGAGTTAGAGTTGAGATGTAGTACAGTTGAGCTGAGTTATAGCAGTGTGAGGACGTGTCTTTCTGAGTGATGGAATATTATATATATATGTGAAATGATTACATTCATGCAATGATTATTATTAATATTATCTGTGTAAACTGTGATTCAATAAAGTACTGTAAGTTTAACCAGGATTCAGTATTCGTATTTGCGTGCCTGGATAATAAGTGAAGAAGTCTTAGTCGGCATCCTGAAGTATTAACATAAGTAACCATACTACTGACATAACCCACTAAGTTACAAATGATGTCAGAGTATGTGTGTTACATAAATTCTAAAGTTGACATAATTAGTAGGATTCTGATTTAGTTTTTATGTACTTTATACGAGCTATAAAAACTTAATTTCCGTTTGCTTTCCTAAATCAATACTCCGATTGTGACACGACGGAGACGAGTTGTTGTATTACGCCCGCAAAAGTTTTTAATTTAGTACAAACTTATTTTAAAAAATATTTCTTTTGTGGCTGGAGGCCCTCAATTCCATTTTGTCCTTCTATTTTTAACTATGAAAAGTATACTCTCTAATAGGTTATTGCATTGGGCGATCGAATTGAATCAAATACAAATAAGGATATATCACTTTATTTGTAAAATAATAAGTATTATAAGTAGAATTAGTAGAACTGTTTTACAATATTCCATTTCGGGCCGGAGTGGCAATATGTCGAAGTTTTTATAATGTAAGTCATAGAAATAATATTTCAAACAAAACTTGTTTTGGGTTTATGAAATTGAGTCAGATACGAAGAAAGGAAATTTAATTCTGTATGTGACGTAAAAAAACGATTTTAAAATTATTTTACAAATTTTAAAAAATATTCCGCTTAGTGCCAAGGGCCCTAAATTCGTATTTTAAAATATTTTTTTTTTGATGAGCTAGACTTCGACTATATTAACATAATTCTCACATGTGCTCATGCACGGTTAGTCCGATCGTGGAAAGGATTTTTTTCTTTTTTTTATGTTTTTTGAGCCGTTGTGCGCATGTCTGCAGAGGTTTCTAAATTGGTTATTTTCGTTTAGTGGCCCTAAGGGTAGGTATCGAATTCAAGTGCTGTACCACTTTCAGAAAATTTTTAGCACACATACAACATTGGTTAAGCATATTTTGGGATATATACTGTTACGCACTGACTTGTATTGGGAGAAATTAATCTCCTATTTTAATTTTAATTGGCTCGTTGTAAACAGTGCCTAACAAAGGACGATACCATATAATCAACAATATTAAAGATACGACCCAAAACAGTTTCTAGTTACAATTAATTAAGATTTATTATGTCTTAAGATAATTACAAAATAAAATAAAATAAAATTACAATCTTCAACTTACAGTATGGCAGATGTCGTACCGGTACACAGTTAATACATTTAGAAATAATGATGCCAATAAATAATGCGAAATAAACACATATAAGTAGGAGCACACAAATACACAAGAATAAAACACGCCTCGTTATGTTAAGAAAATCTATCGGAAATCTCCGTCCTCGTGCCTGTCAATCCCTTATATATATGTGGAGTAAGATGCTT
>CAXITT010000952.1:147228-157462 GCA_964033795.1 Lymnaea stagnalis
CAAAGCTTTCTCAAGATTCAAGCAATGTTCCATTACTTCATTGCTTGTTTTATTCTGCAACTGTGAACATCGTAGAAGAAACCAAACACCGAACTAATATGTTACATCAGAGTGAATCTTTCTTGAACCGATTGTATTGCTGTGTCAAGAACAGCGATGTAAAAGTTTACTTTGAATGTTTCTTTTGGATCCTGAATAGGTTCGTTGTCATCTCCTTCGTATGCGAATTGTTTCTTCTGATACGGGTTGGTTCCGGTTTGAAAAGTGATGGTATCTATACATTGACTGCAATTTCAGCTGCACTTAACAGTGTTTCTCAAACTACGTGTCATTTCTGCGGTTTACGAGAAACTTCTTTGTTGCATCCAGATGATTGATGACGCCATTTATATCTACTTATTTTGCCTAAAGTTGTTTACTAGTCATGTTGATCTTAAACAACACGCCATACCACACAACAAGAGAAACCACACACTTAAAACTAGAAATGGCTTTTGCAATACCCCGTACATCTGTTCGTGATGTATTACCAGATGCTCCTGTTAAATTTGTATCATCTGCAATCTCTGCCAGAGCATCGTAGATATCACTAACCTGATAACGAAGAGGTTTCAAAGCATCGATTCGACTTTCCCATATTATTGTGCACTTAGTCCTCAAACGAATATGTAATACATCTTTTTAAGTTGATTTAATTAAGATAAAAATTATTTTATTTTTTATATACCAGAAATATATATTTATCATTAAATGTGTGTAACCAACTCCGAGTCTCTTTCAACTAATTTAGCTACCAGTTGTTAGAATGGTTTATTTTAAGCTGTAGTCCAGCTTAATTACATCCCTACATCTAGTGATATGATACAAATTTAATTATATTGTATTAAATTTTACATTATGTAATAATTATGATATCCATCAGTCCTTGTGAAACGATAGTGTGCTTCTGTACATCCTTTCTATCAGACATTTGTTCCCCTGGGCCAAGTGGGGGATTTCAGATTTTCGAGAGGGGAAGTTTCACTAGCCAGAGGCGTAGCTAAGGAGCTGAAGATGTGAAATACGCTCCAGGGCGCCTGGATAACAGTTAGTGGGTTAGGGTTAGGTTGATGAATCTTGATGGTGGAGGGCCATGGGGAGCCTATACCATGAACATCTTCGATTTGTTCAATATCTACAGGTGTAGGTTTGATCGTACTAAAGTTCATTGTTTCTATTCTACTATTCGAAAAATGCCATGTTTAATGTTATGTTGGAGCCATTATGGCACCTAGTGTCAAACGTAAACTTATTTCACTCAAGCACATGCTATTAACTTGTTTCTTTGTTATGATTTTACACTTAAATTGTCATTTTATTTATAGCATGAAAAATTTTATGTTTTGAGTGAAAGTAATAATGGAACAAAAAAATAATGAAAGAAAAAAAAAAAAAAGAACGAAAATAATTTTTGAAAAAAGATCAAAGAATGAACGAAAGATAATGAATGAAATAAAAATGGCATTTCTAAGGTAATACATTTTTGTTTTAAATAATGAAGAAGAAATCTTTTTTTGAAAGAAAAGGAATAAAGGAAATTAAAACAATGATGCATTTTGGTTAAACATATTTAATAAAGAGCATGTATATTCAATGAGAATAAATAGGAACATTTTCTTTATTCCTTTATTGACCAAAAAAACAAAAAACAGTGCCAAATTAAAGTTAGTCTACCGTATTTTTTAAACTGCACAAACAATTGTAACAATATGGACTAAAGTTTATTATCTCTGTTTTATTTAACAAACCATTAGTACCAACATAGTCTTATGTTTTCTATGATTCTCCAAATGAACACACAACCTTTTGTATCAACAAGTATTTAAAAATTGTCTAACTAAAAAATACAAAGGTGACATTTTTAAAAAAGAAATGTACAAGGTATTTTTTCATGCAATTTAATTATTTCGTATATGAAACTTTTATCTTAATCAATGGCCAGTTTATAAATATGTCCCCTACCTTATTCTAGATCAATGATGCGTCTATGAATAACTTCCGTACATTATGAAACCTTTTTTTACAAAGTTATTTCATAAAGCGTGGACATTTGAATATGCATTTAACAGTATCAGTTTCTCATGGGTCACTTGTCATCTCAGCAAGTTCTGGGAAGCAAAGGTGTATGAAAGGTCTTATTTTAAATACAGACACCTTTAATCTAAATAGTGGTTACTAAATAACTTAGTGTTGCACTGTGAGGTGGTGAAGCCACACGTTCTGTAATTATTGTTTTTCTTTGGGAAGATAAGCTGGAGATGAGGTATGGCACCATAATGACCATTGCGTTAAAATGGTGAGATTATGGGTTTTAAAGTTGTGTAATTTATACGTAAAATGTTCATGTATATATTGGTTGAACATTTCTTGTATATTTTGAATAGTGGTTCATTGAACGAAAAGGATTATAAAGAACCTCACATTTTGAAAATAAAACACATTGATTGTATTGGTTTAAATTACATATCACTAGCTATAGAAAACGTACTATGTCAAATAACAATTCCATTAATGTACATTATACATTACAAGCTATAGACGCCTTCTATGCTAAATAATAATTCCATTAGTTTAAATAATGAATTTCTAGCCATAGAAACCCTTGTACGTCGGTTTGGTTGAGAAGTGGAGCTGGGATAAAAATGCACGCATTTCGGTTAGTGATTGGCAAAGTCAATATAACGTAGTCTAAAAGTATAAATAGCAACATCAAAGATATTTTAGATGACCTTGTTAGTCAACTAGTGTTGACATTTATGGTGGTCATTGGTAGTACACTGGTGTTGACATTTATGGCTATTATTGTTATACATTAGTGTTGAATTTATGTCTATCATTGTTAGTACACTAGTGTTGACATTTTTGGTGGTCATTGGTAGTACCCTGGTGTTGACATTGATGGTTATCATTGTTAATACACTAGTGTTGACATTTATGGTGGTCATTGGTAGTACACTGGTGTTGACATGCATGGCTGTCCTTGTTTAGTACACTGGTGTCCAGCGGTCAAAATACGTTGTTGTATTTTCCACACTTCAGATCCTCTACAAAGTATATCTATTTATTTATTTATTTACGACTTTTTATATAGCGCTTACCTTAAAGCTCTAAACGCTTTACAATTATTAAACACATGTAAACTAACTAAAATAAAAATGAGACATTAGGATAGATACTATACTATAGAAACAATTAAAAGTATATCAGGTCTAGCAGCTAGTTGACAAAGGCGTGACTAGAATATTTTGAAGCCCGGTATATGTTTTGTTTTTACGTCCCCACCCCCACCCCTCCCGAAAGTTTAACAATTAAACCAATTATTTGTATCTATGAAATACCACCAAAGCTCATGTTGCCCCCCCCCCCCCAATCAGTATAGTGCACGAGGTCATCTGTCCCATTCTCCTCTTATGTTGATTACTTTACATGTTTGACTTCAACGCCAAGACTTATTTTAACTATTACAATTTTATGTGTTAAAAGAATATACAGTTTTCTAAATGGTGTATAGTAAACATATTTAGAATTGATCACTTATCTATGCCAGACAATAAATACTTTATATGGTTTTTTTACTGTTCAGTATGTATTAAAATATTGAGGTCATGTAGTGTATGGGTATATGACTGTAAATCATCAAATACCGGAAATAAATACCAGAGTATTATGTCAATGTTATCTGTCAGAGTTATACGTTATTTTTATATGTCAGCGTTTTGACTTACTGTTCAAAGACCCAGGATTTCGTTTGCATAAATATCTACATCTTAATATGGTTTACCACACTGCCTTGATAGACAAAACCCTCCACAGATATATTGACAGTAATTTTGGTATGTGTGAGGTTGGTTAGGATTACGTGAGGCTTACTAAGGTTTAGTGAGACTGGTTTGGGTTTGGTGAGGTTGGTTAGGATTGGGTGAGGCTTGTTAAGGTTTAGTGGGACTGGTTTGGGTTTGGTGAGGTTGGTTAGGATTGGGTGAGGCTTACTAAGGTTTAGTGAGACTGGTTTGGGTTTGGTGAGGTTGGTTAGGATTGGGTGAGGCTTGTTAAGGTTTAGTGGGACTGGTTTGGGTTTGGTGAGGTTGGTTAGGATTGGGAAGGAGGTGAGGTTAGAAATTAGTTTGTCTGTTGTGGTTGTCACTTTATAACTTCGTGAGTCTGTGTGGTAGATCACATAATTTTAGTATTGTGCCAGTCTTTTTTAGACAAGCCTTTTATTGTACTTAATTTGTGATTAATCATCACGCTATGAGACATAATCAGCGTTCGTTGTGAGTTTGTTTTAGTTTTTGATGAGCTTGATATTGTTTGAATGCATAAGATGACAGTAGTGTTAGAAAGTTAACAAGACGTTGCACAATACTTAATTTGCACCTTTTGTTACCATGCTGCACCATTATGAATTAAATGATTTTAAATTTAAAAAAAGTGAGGCGCCTTTATTTTATTTATAGATCAATCTATTAAAACTGTCTTCATTTAACGAAAACCTCTGTAAACTACAAAAAGATGCATTAAATAATAAATAGTCTGCATGACGTCATTAAATTTAAATGTGCAAATGAAAAAAAGTTATATGTGTAGTATTCGGGATTACACATTAAATAATTAATACGAAGGATTAAGAACACAATGTTTTTCTAATTCTGAAACAATCAGTGTATCACAATTTATGCGGCTCTTACATTTCAGTTATTAATAAAGTATTCGGTGATTTAAAAGAATAAAGAAAGACATAAATATATATACATTAATATTGTCATTTGTATTGCCATTTAACAAATATTGAACAGAAGTTAAATAACAGTGTATATAATTTTACGTTTGACGCATAGGGTTGTTTTATGTAAAATATGATTGTATTGTTAATTGGTCAGCCAGGGATTAAATGGTTCAGATTAGCATGTTGCGCTTAAATCTGTCGATCACGTCCGAATAAATGCTTTTTTTGACGCTTTTCTTCAACTGGCGACCACTGGTACCAAAAACATTTTTAAAAAAAAAGGTTCCTTCTTGGACGTCCGCTCCATGTCTAGCTAGGGAGTAGCGCCGCAGATGAGAAACTAACCCCCTCAAATCACGTCAAACGGCCCTTTTCAGGGCCACCAAAATATTTACACAATCTTAAAATGGTTATTTGGTATCTTAGTTTTTTTAGGGAAAAAAAAAAAAAGAAAAAAAAAAAAAAGTTAACAAAATAAAGAAACTATTTTTAAAACATTTTTATTATCGAAATAATATTTTGTTTTCACTAATTTCAAAATCGAATGATTGATTAAACAATTATAGCAAGTAGATGCCCTTGTGATTATAAACATGGTCTAACTTTACTTAGTATTCAATATATTTTTAAATTTTGATTTTAATTGATCTATATATCAATAGTGTTTTATATAATGATCTAGCATAACTTTGAATAAAAATGTAATAATAATATTAATTTTTTGATTACGTATAAGGAAGATATGCTAGAGAATAGATAACAATATAAATTAAATGAACCATATATTTAAGAAGAAATATTTGAACATAGACATTAAATAAATAAAATGTGGCATTTATTTAAAGATGAAATAGTATAGCATATATATTAGCTATGTATATAACATGTGACACATAGTTAAGGAATGCAGAATTGAAAATTAAACATGCAAAATCAATATACCTAAAATAATGTCCCGTTAAAAAAAGTTGTTCCCATTAGGAAAGCTTCAGTATTCAGAGTGACCAATGAAAAGGTGACAACTTTTCATGGCAAAGGGTGATATAATTGAGTTAATATACTGTTTTGTCATTGACATTCTTATGAACATTATTACGCTATAATTAAAATTGATTCAAACTCTTCCCAACAATTGTAATGCATCTCAAAAAGTTTTTACAAGTGTTCCCACATTTATTAAACTTCTGGCACCAAAACGATGTTATCACATTTTTGGCTATTATATGTGTATATATGCATATTATATACAAATGTGCATATTAATATAATTTGTCCGATTTTTGAACAAAAATAGTATATTTTCTTTTAAAATGTAATTTTCTCATTTCTTTAATGACGCAATGACATTCTTTCTTGTTCTGTTTTGTTCGTAGCCATTACAAACGTAAGTTATAAACACAGTGCTTGTCAATTTGATTGTTCTCAAATTCAATTCAAGCCTTCTAGAGAATATTGTAGACCTGCAGTCAATAGCCTCGTGTACTAGATGCGATCACATGGTGTACCCAATAACATATCTTGTTACACTATTTACTTTTAAAACTATTGTAATATAAATGGTTTACTGTTGTTGTTGAAATGAAACCACGTTACAGGTAAAGTTTGTGCGAAATTAGATCATAAGTCAACATTTAATGATACCTATATGTAGTTATATTTATATTAATATCAATGACTCCTTATGAGGAGCGTAGTTATTCATTAGATAGGATGAAGGCAGTATGAAGATTATATGGGTTTAGGGTATAGGGGGGGTGGTTATTATATAAGAACATATATTCTTATTCTTTTTTGCCTTATAAACTCCCAGTGGAAATTAGAGCCATGATGATTCATTTCAGAACCTTCCCGTCTCTAGCTATACTCTCTAACTCTTTGAAATGGTTTGTTGACAACTTTTCATGGCATACTTTTAGATCTTCTTCGTCCTCTTGATCTTTGAGTGTTACATACCACTGACTTGACTTGCACTCTAGGAAAATACACACATATATAATAATAATAATAATAATTGTTGTCTTATAAAGCGCGGTACTCCAGTCTAGGTATGTTATATTGTTGGGAAAAAAGTTAAGGAGCACAGACATAGAAATATATTAATACATATGATAAAGCTAGCAGGTGCGAATATACTGTTTTAACATAAATATATCAACAAAGAGAAACGTGATAATCCTATTTCTTGGAGTAATAGCAAAGCTCCAGTTTGATATCTGGTGTAAGAAGGACATCTGGATGTGGAGGGCTGACTCTGTTACCGCCCCGGTCATCTGTGTCAAACAAAATAGACTCTTCCTGGACATTCATGCCATGGATCTGTTGACAGGTGCCGCCATATCTGTACAGGTAAAATGGTTTCTCTGTCGGCAGGTACATTGGTGTGCTAGCGTTCAAGTCAGATCTGCAGCAGTAGTGGATAGTTGTAGAATGGTTAGGGTAGTCGCCATATGGGAAGTGGCCTCCAGTTGATGATACCGGTGTGTTATTTTCATCTTGCCACTGGATCCATCCACATCTAAAGCCTTCTGGAACATTGGCATTTTCTCTTCTTGCTATACAATAAGAACCTTTAGGCCATAATGGACCCACAGATCTGACAATAACCATGCAGAAATGCTGATATATTAAATTGTTAACCCCACTTCGAGTCATTATTGATCCAAAGTGATTTCCTTCTGACAGCTTGTCATGGTTTCTGCTGGTGGATTCCGTATTATGAAGTCGATATCCAGTGATCCATGTGACTCCCACGTTAGCTGGACATCCACTGGATGGATAATGTAGTCCATAAGTACCCTCAGGCCAAAACTGTTGGAACCAGGTCATTATGATAAGATTGGTCTCCTTCAGGACGCCGAGGTCATTCTTGACATCTGAAATTTTGGTCTCTATTTTAGAATTGAGGTTGGTTTGTGTTTGAAGCAACATATTATAAAGCTGTAGTGATGTTAACACGGAGCGTTCTTTTATTTCCAGAACTTGTGACTTTGTTGCTATCATGTCATGCTCGTCATTCCATCCTGCCATGTCGCACCTGTATCTCCCGACGGTCTCACTTTCAGCTACGGCCCAGGTCACCTTTAAAGATACATTAGCCTCGTTTCCTTTCCAATTCTTCTGTTTCCCAAAGTAGCCAGAGGCAAAGATGTCCTCGTCTCCAAGTATTCGGGGTAGATCGTCTGTGTCACGTAATTCTGCCATAGGGTTCCAGCCAGTTTCATTGACCTTCATCTTGAGAATTCTGAGAAACAAGATTTCTTGAATGTTTGGATTCTCTAAGCGATCAAAGACACATGTCAGCGACACATTGGGAGTCATGTCAATTTCAACTTCATTCTCACTCGTGGTGAGTGACAGTGCATGACACGCTGGCAACAGCAGACAAAGGATGAAGAGACCAATCATCTGGAAAATACATTAAATGATATATTATTTATACAAATAGATTATTTACATTCTAATCATATAAATATTATAAACATCATTCATCAAGAAACTCCTAAAATATAGTTTGTGTGATGTGTGGGTTAAAAAAACTCAAAACATCTTTAGCCATGATGATTGCCTTTAAGAAGTTTTATTATTTGATAAAAAAAGTGAGACACGATGAATGTCTTTCATGCTTAATTTCTTCAGTTAGTTCACTTTAGAGTGTGGGCAACAACAACCCAATTTAAATATGATACAAACTGGCATGTCGCATTATACCATATATACAAATGATATTCAAAGCCCAGGCGACACCGTTCCAATCTTAAAATTTGATGATGATACCACCATTGTTGCTTTAATATTTGAAGGAGAAGGCATATACCGCAACTTAGTTACGAGCTTTATCAATTTAGTGCGATGCAATTTTCTCCAGTTAAATGTCTCAAAAACTAAAGAAATGGTTGTTGATTTCAGGAGGTGGAAACACCAAATTACAGACCTCAACATAAAAATCAAAATGTGGAGAAAGTGGAGGCATCAAGTACTTAGGTGTCACCATTAATAATAAGCTAGCATGGCATGAGCCAAAGACTGTTATATCACATTGCATTTAAAATATATCATACTACAAAAGCGTGTTTCATAGTACATAATGGTATATTGTAGTACATAAAGGAATGTGATAGTGCATTAATGTATAGCATAGTACATAATGGTGTAGCATAGGAAATTATAGTATATCATAGTATATAAGGGTATATCATAGTACATAATGGTATATCATATTCCATTAATGTATTGAATAGTACATACTGTTTTAACAAAGTACAGTGTAGTATATCACAATCCATAAGGGTATATCGTAGTACATTAATGTTTATCATAGTCCTTAAATATATAGCAAAGTACATAATGGTGTAGCAAAGTACATTATATTATATCACAGTATATAAGGGTATATCATAGTACATAATGGTATATCATAGCTCATACATTTATATCATAGTATATAATGGTGCAATCATGGTACATTATAGTATATCACAGTATATAAAGGTATATCATTTTACATAATGTAATATAATAGTCCATACATGTATAGCATAGTACATAACGGTGTAGCATAGTAGCATAGAAATGGATACATTTTCCTCCCCTTAGAGCAGCCTCTAATCTTAAAATAACTATCAACAAAATCGCATATTATCTTCAAACCTCTTTGGAAATTGTTTTGCATTGATATCTTCTTATGGCCCCTTTTCAATTGCTTTACCTCAATAACTAGGGCAAACATACGCATTTAAAAATACTAATCTTACCTTCAAGGTACAAAATTGCAAGATTCAACTTAATGTCAACAATTTCAAACTCAAAAAGTTATTTTTCCCCGCCACTTCGAGATTCAACTGTTTATACATTAGTACCAGGAAGTACAAAAATGTATAGGCAAGTAATATGATAGGCTGTTCTCATATTTTAATGGGTCCATGTAAACACTAATTTCCTCATGGCCTTGAAACAAAAATGTTGATAAGATCATGTAAAGGACTTCATTGGGTCAGGGTCATGTTATTAAAACTGTTTTGATGCTACGTAAGTCAAGTATTTTATTTTAATTATAATGATGGTCTATCTTTGACACCATCACAAACAACAGGATGGAGACTTTTAGTGAGCAGGAAACAACGCACTTGACGTCAGCCAGACCAGTTACCACAATTATTTTAGGAAATGTTGTGTACAGATAGCGATCTATGACGCCAGACAAGGAAATAAATTTCACTTAGAAAAAGGCTTTTTAAAATTTTTAATTTTTTGATTTGAAGAGCGTTAAAACATAAAACCATTTAAATCGTTGAAACATTTTTTTAAAAATGATTTAGATACCGGAGGAAGTAAGTGTGTTCCATGACACTTTTTATGGACATATTTAATTTTTTTTTTACAATCTGGCATCAATTATATATATATATATATATATATATATATATATATATATATATATATATATATATATATATATATATATATATGTAT
>CAXITT010000952.1:162672-175724 GCA_964033795.1 Lymnaea stagnalis
TTTTTTTTTTGCTTGCATGTCAAAGGATTTTGTCTTTTGGTGTAATTAATAGTTTTATCGTTGTTTTGCAGTCTTTGACCTTATTGGTTTTAAAGAATGAATAACCAGGAAAGCAGTACACTTGCTTTTAAACTTACACATACTTGCCTTACTAATTGTGCAGATTTCAACTGACGGACAATTTTTAGTACTGTTGCATTCAGATTAAATGTGATCACATTATTTTATAAAACGAATATAACACATTTTAAATAGCAATGACATTTAAACTTGGCCTGCAATGTGAAGGGCACACATTCAGCGAAGTATATGTTGAAACAGTGCAACGTAAAAATGAAATAACACCCCCTTTAATTATATAATACATTTTTTTTTAAAAATTGAAATATTTAATTAATTTTTTTTATAAAATGAAGTAGGAACATATATTGCGAGAAACATATCTATTTTTTTTTTAATTATTAAAATTTAAAATTAAGAAACAATTTATCATACTTGTTTTCGTTTTTTTAAAAATAATTTTTAATGTTGTTATAAATACAAAATAAATAAACGTCGACATCACAATTCTAACAAGCACAGCCACACTCGTCAATACCAGAGCAATAACTAGGACATTCATACATTTTATCACCAGTGTTCTAACAAGGATGTCCACAAATGTCAACACCAGTGTACTAACAATGATATCCATAAATGTCAAGACCAGTGTACTAACATGGATATCCACAAATGTCAACACCAGTGTACTAACAATGATATATATAAATGTCAAGACCAGTGTACTAACATGGATATCCATAAACATTAACTCCAGTGTACTAACAATGATATTCATAAATGGTAACTCCAGTGTACTAACAATCATATTCTTAAATGTCAACACCAGTGTACTAGCCAGAAAGGCCATCAAGGTCATCGCCATTGTACTTTGAAAGTAAAAAATGTCAACACCAATGTAGTAACAATAACATTCATAAATGCCAAAACCAATGTACTAACGTGGACAGACATACTTTTTTTAAATTATGATATTCACATGTTAAGGTAGCGGGATATATACGTAGTTATTCGCTATCCAAAAAGCTTGCAATTTTCCCCACCTCCACTTTCTCCACCAACCACGAGTAGAAACATTTCTATAGCTATTTAATATATAATGTACACTAATGAAGTTGACCTCTGACGTTTCAGGAGAGGGTGTCTTTCAGTAAATTACAGCAAATGTTGTTTGCTTTTGTGTGTGTGTGTGTGTGTGTGTGGTATGGGGGGGGGGCTGCAGAGGGGACATCAGTATAAGAATACGCTAGTAAGGGGAAATGAAATTAGCAAGGAATATAAACATCAACAGTCATAGTATGTTTGAAACGAAGCCTTTGTTGCAAAAAAAGAAAAAAAAAAGGCAAGAAGAAATCATAAATCAATCTATGAGTCAAGTTCTTCTGCCTAAAGTACCGCAAAGACTGTCGATCTAAATCAAACTATCAGTCAACGTCTGTCGGCTTTAATTACAGCAAAAACTGTCAGTCTAAATCACTCTATCAGTCGAGGTTGGTGTGCCTAAAGTACAACCAAGTTTGTCAATCTAAATCAAACAATCAGTCAAGGTTCGTCTACCTAAAGTTATAACCACGACTGTCAATATAAATAAAATTATCAGTTAATTATCGTCTGCTTAAAGTACAGTATTGTCTGTCACTCTAAATCGAACTATCAGTCAAGGTTATTCTGCCAAAAGTACAGCAAATACTGTCAATCTAATTCAAAATATCAGTCAATGTTCGTCTAAAGAACAGCAAAGTCTCTCAATCCCAATAAAGCTGTCAATCAAGTTTCGTCTGCCTAAAGAAAAGCCTAGAATTTCAATCTAAATCAAACTATTAGTCAGGGTCCGCTGCATAAAGTACAGTCAAGACTGCAAAATTATGACCGATCTCGTACGTCGCTCAATAATGTGAATATAATCTGGAGACTTCATTAGGATTTTACGAATGTGGTAGGATCCCAACATGATCAACAGTTTTATTATTCTCAGCATGTGGGATCATTTAATTATCTTTTGTAAAATTAACAACCTGTGCATAGATATACTTGAAAACATGTTTAAAAAATATTTACATAATAATTTTACGGATCAATAACACCACTGAAATCATTAGGGTCACTTAATTTTAACTCATTAGTCGCTACTAGTACCAAGCCACATCATCCACATATGATTTTTTCCTTGGGATATCCATATGGATGGACATAGGTGATTTTCTGTCAGAGGAACCAACTTATCACCTAAAACAAAATCCCAGGCCTTGTGATTTCACGGTGTCACATGGCAGAAGTATGTTAATTGGTATCAAAACTTTGGATTTTAAGGTCTGCCTTGATTGCTATCTGCTCTTTCATACACCATCGGTAAGATATTCATAGACTGACGATTGATCTCGATAAATGTACGTCAGATATTCATAGTTTGACCATTGATCTAGATAGAAATGAATAAATAATTGAACAATAAATATTTTGTACTTTGCATATTTTTGTTATGATAAATTTAAGCCAATGTTTGTACTAGTGGTTTAGTTTAACAGTTCTGGTAAAATTAATTCCTTGTTGGTAGCAATTTTGTTTTTAAAGTTAGAAACAATGTTAAACTTAAGTTAATATTGGTAATAATGATTTGTTCTGTTTAACAATTATGGAAAACGTAAGTCCTTGTTGGTACTAATGATTGGTTCCTCTGTTGCTTTATATTTAAAAAAATACAAATAGAGGAATTGAAAGAGAATACATTTAATCGGCAAAAGAATAATTTTTCCCTTCATGGATTTAAAAATACAACAACTTCCTATCTAACCACTTTTCTTTTCTTAATTATTTTTAATAAAGGATATAATCTTTATATCCTTTATTATGTTTAAGTTTTATATAGTTGATGCATTTATTATGACTTATTTTCTGCGTTGCTAAACTATTTTTTTTTTATTTCTATATTTTCTTTTTTTTTTGTTTTTTATTCCAATGGTAATGCCTTCTTTCAGTTTTTTTTCCCCAAAATATTTGTCCTTTTTTGTCACAGAGCAGTTAGTTGTTGCGGATGAGGGCTCCGGTCCTGACTTATCACAACCTATATTAATTTACTAGATATAGCTTGCCAATATTGGCGACAGCAATGCGTGAACTTCCCATCTAGTAAAGTTACTTGACAAAACATGAACTCAAGTAACGCACATTTAAGAATCCCAATATTTGCTACCCCCCGTTCCGCCATGATACGTCACTGCACACTTCTTATTTCTCGCCCATGAACTATATTAATATGCTCAAAGTAATACATTGAACTGTAGTAATATTAATACGACCATTCTAATACAATAAACTGTATTAAAATCAATACGACCATACTAATAAATGAACTAGAGTAATATAAATACGACCATAATAATACAATGTTTTTTTATAATATACATACGAACATACTAATACAATAAACTGAAGTAATATGAATAAGGCCATAATAATACAATGTACTGTAGTAATATTAATACGATACTACTTATACAAGAGTCTTTGTTAGGACTTTACTTCTTATGATTTTTCTTAACAACTCGCAAGTATAAAATATTTAAATAATTAATTAGATGTCATTTCCTAAAGTAACATTGAAGATTCATTTTATTTATTACATAGTTGTTGTGTTTCAAGGGGCACATTAAAACAATTAGTTGTCAGAGACATTGTGTTGTTTTGTGTTTACCTGGGCACGACAAAACAGTATAGTGATATATCTACTGTACTGTTGTTGTGTTAACTTGGGCAAATTAAAATAGTATGGTGAGATATCTGTTGTATTGTTGTTTTTACCTGTGCACATTAAATCATTATGGTGAGATAGCTATTGTATTGTTGGTGTGTTTCCATGGACACAGTAAAACATTAAGGTGAGATAGCTATTGTATTATTGTTGTGTTTACCTGGACACATTAAAACATTTTGGTGATATAGCTATTGTATTGTTGTTGTGTTTCCATGGACACATACAAAATATGGAGAGATAGCTATTGTATTGTTGCTTTGTTTACTCGAGTACATTAAACATTATGGTCACAAAGGTTTTGTAGACATTTGAGAAAGTGTCCCTGAGCATAACGGAGCTTGTGCACAAGTGGTCCCAAAACCATTTGAGCCATAGAGCTTAGATTGGAAATCAATTTATATGGGATACATCTACTCATGCACTTTGTCTACAAGTCAAAAAGCCATGAGCAACGTTATTAAAGTAGTGGGTAGATAAAACTCTATGGAATTTTACATTATATTTTATGAAAACGTATACTTAATTTTTTTTTACCCTTTTAATTTTTTTTTTTTTTTTTTTTTTTAATATTGATTTTTCGGAATAAATATATTAATTTTTTTTTTTTTTTTTTTTCCTTTTTATTTTTTTTTTTTTTTTTTTTTTTTGGAAAATCCATCTTCCGGAAATAACGATTTCAATCATTTAAGTTATCAACTCGTTTCTATTTCTTGTTCTATTTACAACTGTCCTGTCTGCTTGGGAAGGCTCTTTGCGCACCAATTATTATCTTAATTTCCTGGTTTTAATTGAAGCTCTCACATGTCTTTCTATTATGTTTTCTATTTTGCGTTTATTTTTAGAAGACGGTTTAAAGCTAATATATGTTGTTTTTTTTCAAGGGAAACAATCGCTTTCTATTACAACATGATTTAGTAGATATCTGTAAAGATTGTTGTAATAAATATGAATTTTTAAAAAAAAATTCGCAAACGTCTTTAATTTTTTTTGAAAAATAACCATTGTGCATTGGGTCTTTAAAATGGTAAATAACATTTTTTTTTTTTTTAATCTCCATCTTTTTTAAGAGGAAACCTTTATTTTTACAACAATACGAGATATATATTTAACAATATGTATGCCTAACCACTGTTATGTTATGTTTTGTAAAAAAGGGTGGACTTATAAGTCTTTTATAAAGATGATGTCCACCTGACATTGAGTCCCACTTCTAGGGATAATCTATCAATAAATAGTCATTAAGATGCAATGGAGGTTATTGCTCATTATTTATGAACATAGTATTTTAAAAATATATTAACCAGAGAATTCTCGAAATCAATCTTTTCTTCTATGGAGGAAACGATTAGATTGTATCAAGCGTCATTTCTGTTCTGCCATCGCTATCCCTACTCTTCAGGTCCCATCTCTTCAGGTCCAATCGCTTCAGGTCCCAACTCTTCAGTTCCAAACTCTTCAGGTCCCATCTCTTCAGGTCCAATCTCTTCAGGTTCCATATCTTCAGGTCCAATCTCTTCAGGTCCCATCTCTTCAGGTCAAATCTCTTCAGGTTCCATCTCTTCAGGTCCAATCTCTTCTGGTCCCATCTCTTCAGGTCAAATCTCTTCAGGTTCCATCTCTTCAGGTCCCATCTCTTCAGGTCCTATCTCTTCCGTCCTTCACAAAATAGGACAATAGTACAACTCTCCACCTTCCTTTTATTGATCGCTAAATAGCAGTGGTGTAGCTAGGGTTGGTGTCACCCAATGCGGTAAACTCATAAGTCCCCTCCCTCCGACCTTTATGAAGGATTTCTTCTTGTTTAAAATCAATTTAAAAAAAAAAAAAAAACAAGAAAAAAACAAAGTAATTAAATACAACTCTCCACCTTCCTTTTATTGATCGCTAAATAGCAGTGGTGGAGCTAGGGTTGGTGTCACCCAATGCGGTAAACTCATAAGTCCCCTCCCCCCGACCTTTATGAAGGATTTCTTCTTGTTTAAAATCAATTTAAAAAAAAAAAAACAACAAGAAAAAAACAAAGTAATTAAATGTCCTGACTTCCTCAAGTAGATAACCGCATAAGCATAGACAGCATGTAAAGGACATTGTGCTGGATGTCAATCTTGTGCAAATGTTAAGAGGCGATCTTGGAGACGAATCTGGGACAAATATAAATGGTGTGGGTATTTTTGGATCTCGATATGTTTGGTCCAAATGTCCTTTTTCTCTTTACTATGAAAATGCACCTTTCTCGGTGATAAGTAGTTCATGAATTAGTAGTACTACTATTTTACTTTGTCTGTGCTTGAAGGTGGGTGACATTGAACAGTCTACATTCAAATAATTTAAGGATATACACAACGTATACACAGTCCATCAAAGAAAATAGAGAAGACCTTTGAATTCTTGCATAGAACCTTGTTTTAATCCGCTGCTGACTAGGAATGCATAAGAAACCGCGTTATTTGAGGTTACTGTGTTTTGCTTGTTTTCTTCAAATAAATGTATTTTTAGACCCTAGTGCTCTCTAGTTTTGCTTATTGCATTGTTGTTGTGCTTCCCATAGCAAATTTAAACAAGATGATGTTAGAGGTATGGTATTGTTGTTGTGCTTCCCGTAGTACATTTAAACAAGATGATGTTAGAGGTATGGTATTGTTGTAGAGTTTCATTCGGCACATTAAAAAAAGTTGGTGTAAGAGGTATTGCAAGAATTTGAGAAAGTATCACTGAACATAAGGGAGATCGTGACACCAGAGACTACTTAACCATTTAAATCATTGAGCTTAGATGGTCAGGGCAATGGTGCATCACTCTACTGAGACAGTCCTGTTGCACGTCGTACACGACTTCTGTCGTCTTGTGATGAGGGCAAGGTTTCCATTTTGAGTTTACTCGATTTATCGGCAGCGTTCGATACATTTGACCACGTCACACTTCTCCAACGTCTACAAAAATGTTCTGTTTAACTGATACCGTCCTGAAATGGTTCTGCTCGTTTCTAACAAATCGGGTCCAATCAGTTATGGCATACGGCTTGACCTCGAAGCAATCTTCGAGTACCCCCAGGGGTCGGTCCTAGGCCTTTTCACTTTGTACGTTCAGCACTGGGTACAGTGATCAAGCAGTTTAACATGATGTATCCCAAGTTCGCGGACGATACACAACTTCATGAATTCCTGATCTTTTCTCAGTTCTCTCAACTTCTTAGTGCGACACAGAACACAGTGGAGTCAGTTAAGCACTGAAATATTATAAACAAACTTAAACTGAATGATGAAAAGACCGAGATAATCCCCATTTCTACCGCTAACAAGTTAAAATATATAAATAACACACAAACCCTTACTCTCTATAGGTATATAGATCGAGTTTGCTCAAACAGTGTGGAACCGGAGTGTATTTTTATACAGGACACTTACTATAGAAAATCACATTGCTACGTTTTGCAAGGCGATTTCTTTAGAGCTTAGCATAATTAGTCATGTCAGATCTTTCTTAACGTTAGATGTATCAAAGAAGCTGATGTCTGCATTCGTGCAATCACGCATGGACTTCTGCAATGTTCTTATGGTGAGTCTTCCAGCTACGCTCCTGGATGAAATTTAAAAAGCTCAGAATAATGCAGCTCGCACGTTCGACCAAGCTAAAACACTTCTGAGAGAGTTGCATTGGCTGCCGTTCTGCACTCTCATAAAGTACACAATTGCAACCCTGTGCTACCGCTGCTTGCATGATCTGGCACAGTTCTATCTCAAAGAGCTGCTGACGCCTTATGCACACACTAGACAACTCCGCTCATTTGATAGTGGCAAACTCTCGATACCATTTGCTCGCCATGAGACTTACGAGGAGCGTACTTTTGTATTTGATGGCCCAACAATTTGGAACACTCTTCCTGTTGCTCATAGAAACAGCAAATCACTGGCGTCTTTTAAAACTGATCTGAAGACATATCTATTCGCAAACACCTGCTAGGGTGATGTTGTCTATCTAGCTATTATCTTGTGTATGTGTAATAGCCTGTGTTGTTTATGATTGTTAGGTATTAAAGACTTAGAATGGGTATTCCCGTATATAGTTTTTGCAATGTTGCATTTTGTATTTTTATGTGGTATATTATAGATTGTTTCATTTCTCTTTCAATATACTACACTGCGTACCACGCTTCGAGCCTTTGAGGATGAAGCTCGATTGTCAAACACTCTTAATTATATATATATACATAAATATATATATATTTATATATATATATATATAGAGAGAGAGAGAGAGAGAAAGAGAGAGAGAGAGAGAGAGAGAGAGAGACAGAGAGACAGAGAGATTATTTTGTTTAGCAGATTTCGGGTATTTATTTTCATGTAACCCTTAAATAATGGAAATATATATTTTTCGAGCGTGAAGTTGCAGATTTGGCTAAAATATTTCAGTAACTGTGGTTATGGGTCTACGGTATCAGTGCAAAGTTTCAGATCGAAAGTTTAATTGGTAGTGGGTCAATTAGCCGTCCAAAGATTGTGCCAGCCAGCAACAAACATAAGCGAATTTAATATAAAGATAAAAAAAGTACCTTAAGGTATATTGCCATATAACAGACACAGACAAGTCTTTTAAAAATTACGACATAAATTAATGTGCATCATAATTATTGAATTAAAAATAGAATAATGTCGTGTATCAAAACTGCAGGGACTATGATATGCAGCCTACTCAGTACTCATCAACTTTGTATCCCTCAAGTAGGGAATCGATTTCAAGTAAATAACAGCTTTGATAAAATCATTAAAATTCACTTCACTCCCGAGAAAGATGAAGAACCCTGGTTAAGCATAATTTACATTAATTAAAGGTAAACTACAAAATTAAAATAATTAGTTTTGTCCATGTAATACGCAAGATATCAAATAAAAACATGTAAAATGTTTTACATTACACAGTTATAATAACTTGTGTTTTATTTTTTTTTTTTTAAATATTCATAACAAAATTAGATTAAAATTTCGAAATGAGTTAAATAAAAAAATATAAAAAAATAAAATAAAAGCGATTGTTATCTCCCATGAATTATAATATAATTTTTTTTAATCAACTATTATGTCAAAAAAAAACAAACAATGTATCTCAAATAATAATATTTCTTTATATTTATTTATTTTTATTTGTTTGTTGCACTCTCTTGTCAGCTGTGTTGGAATTGAGAATAGGGATTGCATATTGCAAATGTTTGGTTTTAAAAATTCACTTAATTTAAATTAAATTAATTATAACAATTGTATAATGAATAAACGACATGTGTTGCCAGAGTAAAAATGTATTTGTTAACAAGGTATGAGATTTTTAAATACCAAGCGAACCATCATTATTTCTAAGATTTTCATGTTTAACACATTTGGTGCAATTTATTCAGGTTTATCGTTTGTTTAATTATATGAAATATTAAGAACAATCTAATGTCAAAGTATCTTTGTAAAAAACACTAAAGCTCGGAGATGAGTGCAAATACTATATAAGTAAATTATTATTTATTAAACTAATAAATTGGTTTTTATTTCAAGGTGTCACTGCACTAAGTAATTAATTCTTTTTACGGATAATAAATAATAATTGGAATATAACACCGCCGGCAAAACTTAAGTTTCATCGTCACCCGCTGTGGTCAACTCACGGTGGCATCTGGCGTGGTAAACTCACGGTGGCATCTGGCGTGGTCAACCCACGGTGGCATCTGGCGTGGTCAACTCACGGTGGCATCTGGCGTGGTCAACTCAGGGTGGCATCTGGCGTGGTCAACTTATGGTGGTATCTGGCGTGGTGAACTTACGGTGGCATCTGGCTTGGTCAACTCACGGTGGCATCTTGCGTGGTCAACTTAAGATGGCATCTGGCGTGGTCAACTTATGGTGGTATCTGGCGTGGTGAACTCACGGTGGCATCTGGCGTGGTCAACTTATGGTGGTATCTGGCGTGGTGAACTCACAGTGGCATCTGGCGGAGTAAACTCACTGTGACATCTGACGTGGTAAACTCACCGTGACATCTGGCGTGGTCAACTCACGGTGTCATCTGGCGTGGTCTTCTCACGGTGTCATCTGAAGTTTTCAACTCACGCTGACATCTGGCGTAGTAACTCATGGAGTTATATGTATGATTTCATGCTTATTAGTTGCTTTATTTCATACGTATTAAAATACTTAGTTCCTTGATATTAACTATTATTTCATATATTCTAAATGATTTTCAAAGACAAATGAATTATATTATTTCTTGCAGATTAAATATAAGTTCCATATTTATTAAATCAATTTTTTATAATTTTTACTTAGATTAATTAATGTGCTGGTAGACATTGAGGTCAATGATATTCCGGGGTTAAGATGACCTATGTAGTTTTACTGTCGTTTAATCCATGCACTTATAGACACAGCTGTGAGGGACGTTCTTGTCTCTGCCATTCTTTGGTTAAGATGAGCCACCTTGTTTCATTGTAGTTTCATCAATGTACTTCTGGACACAGCTGTGATGGACGTTCTTGTCTCTGCCATTCCTTTGTTATGATGTCTACCTTATTGATAAATGGACGAATTAGAAAAAAAAAAAAAAAAAAAAAAAAAAGTCGAATGATTTGCAAGAATTGAGCGGGGGCAAAACTAAATGCACGAATTTTGGGGAGTGCCAAACAAGAGAAAAATCCTGCTTTCGTAAAATATAATTATATTAATAAGCAATTTCTGGACGTCCTTATGAGTTCACTTTTGTTGACATGTGATGCTATCCTTGTGAGTTCACTGGGGTTGCCATGTTTGGCTATCCTTGTGAGTTTGATTGTGTAAACATAATAACACAAACCTTACATTAGAGACACTTTTGTAGATTTAAAATACAATATGTAATGTAAAAAAAAATATAATGATAGAAGAATACCCATATTAAAAAAAAATCTTGATAGTTACAATAGATTCATATAACATGTTTAAGAATTTTAATTATCGATAAATATGCCACACACTATGTAATTCTAATTTACAATAACTATTATGTAAATATCACTTTCCAGTAAATAAAGTAAAAAAAATTTACTTAAAATTTAAATAATTTTTTAAAAATATTTTTTGTTCTTTTTGACATAATTAAAATTTTTTTTTTTAAATCATTATAAAAAAAACAAAAGTTAAAAAAAAAAAATTATATTGCAAAGACAGCTGGAGCTGCCTTACTACCAATTTAAAATGTTAATTAAATTATAATTTACTTTTTTAATATATCAATTCATCTTTAACTATTTAGGAGTTTTTTTGTTTTTTTTTAAGAAAGCAATTTACTTTTTCAAGGGAAACAATTGCGTTCAATTTTTAAATTGAAGGTTTATAAAATAAAATTGAGTGTTATGCTAGAATTAGGCTTATTTTTGTAACTAATTAAATTTTTGTGTTAAACATTCTAAACATAAATAATTATCTGACCTCAAATTTAAAAACAAAAATTTTGTTATCATAAATATTTTTTTTTACAAAACTACGAAGTTTTAATTTTAATTCAAATATATATAGAACAAATTATGCTTTATCGTTGTTAGGAAATCATTACTAATGTTTATGCTGATGTGTTAAGATCACAAGTGGTAGTGCACTTGAGTTCGATTCCTAACTGTAGGGATAGCAATGAACTTTCAGGAAGGCTGAAATTATCAATTAAAGCCCCACCTCTCCCATTCTCCTTCCTCGTAGTCACAAGCGTCCACCCTCCTTATCTAGCAAAATCCCTACGTGGACTGCCTTGCCACTCAAAAAAAAAACAACAGGTATTTAAAGTTAAAATTACGTTTTTGAAATAATTGTAAAGACAAGATGTTTGTCTGGTGCGTACCTAAATAAATTAGAAGACTTAGTATTTTCGACCTATGAGCGGGCAGCATGCATCTGTATATATACAATCTATGAGATGCGTGGATTTTCAAAATTTAGCCCATGCAATTATGGTCAATGATCAACACATGCATTAGATGTGTTAGAAATTATCTAATTAATATGCAATACAAATAGTTAGGGCTCAAGCCCCAAAAGGATCATAGTAAAATGATTGTACTATTTTAGAAACTTTTGCAGACATGCGCACGACTCAATTATCTGAGTAGTTCCAATCCCTGATTGTCTTGGGCAGGAATGAGCAGCTCCTATACTGGCTTCTTGCTTGTAGGAGCCTGAATTGTTTGTCATGTCCTCGACGCTGTCTATTGGGGAGAGGGACGAGTTTCTGTTTATTTATTTATTTATTTATTTAGGCATTTTTATATAGCGCTTATCATAAAGCTCTAAGCGCTTTACAGTTATTAAAACATGTAAACTAAGTAAATACAAATGAGACATGTTTAATACTGGAACAGTGGACCAGTCCATTATTTATCTTGTACATCATGGAGAGCCTGGATTGTCGTCGTCGTTTCTCCAAAGGGTACCAGCCTAGTGTTTCTAGCATGCTGCCAACACTAGATGTATTCCTGTAGCGGTTTAGGACAAAGCGTGATGCTCGTCGCTGGACCGCCTCCAACCTGTCAATGCTCTTCTTGGTAAATGGGTCCCAGACTGAAGATGCATAATCTAAAACCGGACGGATAAATGCTTTATATGCTCTTTCTTTCACACAGGAGTAGCCAATCTTTAGATTTCGCCTTAAGAACCCTAGGGTCTTGTTTGCTTGGTTACATACATTGTTAATATGCTCGTCCCAGCGGATCTCTCTCTGAAAGTTCCAATCCCTGATTGTCTTGGGCAGGAATGAGCAGCTCCTATACTGGCTTCTTGCTTGTAGGAGCCTGAATTGTTTGTCATGTCCTCGACGCTGTCTATTGGGGAGAGGGACGAGTTTCTGTTTAATTCTGGAACAGTGGACCAGTCCATTATTTATCTTGTACATCATGGAGAGCCTGGATTCTCGTCGTCGTTTCTCCAAAGGGTACCAGCGTAGTGTTTCTAGCATGCTGCCAACACTAGATGTATTCCTGTAGATGTTTAGGACAAAGCGTGCTGCTCGTCGCTGGACCGCCTCCAACCTGTCAATGCTCTTCTTGGTAAATGGGTCCCAGACTGAAGATGCATAATCTAAAACCGGACGGATAAAGGCTTTATATGCTCTTTCTTTCACACAGGAGTAGCCAATCTTTAGATTTCGCCTTAAGAACCCTAGGGTCTTGTTTGCTTGGTTACATACATTGTTAATATGCTCGTCCCAGCGGATCTCTCTCTGAATGGTAACACCCAGGTAC
>CAXITT010000952.1:181310-195129 GCA_964033795.1 Lymnaea stagnalis
AAAGCAAGCACATATTATTTTGCATTGGTACAAAATCAGCAGATTGGGTCAAAGTCAAGCCATTATTGTATATTACTTAAATATGTGCATACAATTAAAGCAAGAACAGATCATTAGGCAATGTTACTAAAGCAGAGGCTTCGGTCAAATTTATGCCTTTATTTGTATTCTGCTTAAATGTGTGCATACAATCAAAGCAATTACAGATAATTTGACTTTGATACTAAATCAGCAGCTTCGGTCAAAGTTGAGCCATCATGTGTATACTGCTTAAATGTGTGCATACAATCAAAGCAATTAAAGATCAATAGGAAATGGAACTAAATCAGCAGCTTCGGTCAAAGTTGAGATATTATTTGTATAATGCTTTAATGTGTGCATAAAATCAAAGCAAGCACATATTATTTTGCATTGGTACAAAATCAGCAGATTGGGTCAAAGTCAAGCCATTATTGTATATTACTTAAATGTGTGCATACAATTAAAGCAAGAACAGATCATTAGGCAATGTTACTAAGGCAGAGGCTTCGGTCAAATTTATGCCTTTATTTGTATTCTGCTTAAAGTTGTGCATACAATCAAAGCAATAACAGATAATTTGACTTTGATACTAAATCAGCAGCTTCGGTCAAAGTTGAGATATTATTTGTATCATGATTTAATGTGTGCATAAAATCAAAGCAAGCACATATTATTTTGCATTGGTACAAAATCAGCAGATTGGGTCAAAGTCAAGCCATTATTGTATATTACTTAAATATGTGCATACAATTAAAGCAAGAACAGATCATTAGGCAATGTTACTAAGGCAGAGGCTTCGGTCAAATTTATGCCTTTATTTGTATTCTGCTTAAAGTTGTGCATACAATCAAAGCAATAACAGATAATTTGACTTTGATACTAAATCAGCAGCTTCGGTCAAAGTTGAGCCATTATGTGTATACTGCTTAAATGTCTGCATACAGTCAAAGCAAGTACAGATCAATGTGCATACAATCAAAGCAATAACAGATAATTTGACTTTGATACTAAATCAGCAGCTTCGGTCAAAGTTGAGCCATTATGTGTATACTGCTTAAATGTCTGCATACAGTCAAAGCAAGTACAGATCATTCGGTATTGGTACTAATTCAGCAGCTTCTTTTAAAATAAAATCATTATTTGCATAATGCTTAAATTTTTGCATACATTCAAAGCATTTACAGGTCACTAGGCAATGGTACTAAATCAGCAGCTTCGGTCAAAGTTGAGCCTTATTTGTATACTGCTTAATTAAATGTGTGCATACAATTAAATCAATTACAGATCATTTGGCAATGGTACTAAATTAGCAGCTTTGGTCAAAGTTGAGCCATATTAGTATACTGCTTAAATGTGTGCTTACAATCATAGCAATTACAGATCAATCGCCATTGGTACTAAAGCAGCAGCTTCGGTCAAAGTTGAGCTATTATTTGTATACTGCTTAAATATGTGCATACACTCAAAGCAATAAATTAAATGTGTGCTTACAATCATAGCAATTACAGATCAATCGCCATTGGTACTAAAGCAGCAGCTTCGGTCAAAGTTGAGCTATTATTTGTATACTGCTTAAATATGTGCATACACTCAAAGCAATAACAGTGATAACATATCATTTGCCATTGGTACTAAATCAGCAGCTTTTGTCAAAGTTGAGCCTTTTTTGTATACTGCTTAAATGTTTGCATACAATCAAAGCAATTACAGATCATTCGCCATTGATACTCAATCAGCAGCTTCCTTTCATGATAATCATTATTTGTATAATGCTTAAATGTGTGAATACAATCAAATCAATTATAGATCATTTGGCAATGGTACTAAATCAGCAGCTTCGGTCAAAGTTGAGCCATTATTTGTTTACTGCTTAAATGTGTGCATACAATCAAAGCAAACACAGATAATTTTGCATTAATATTAAATCAGCAGCTTCGGTTAAAGTTAAGCCTTTAGTTGTATACTGCTTCAATGTGTGCAAAAAATCAAATCCTTTAGAGATCATTAGGCAATGGTACTAAATTAGCAGCTTCGGTTAATTTGAGCCTTATTTTCATATTGCTTAAATGTGTGCATACAATCAAAGCAAGTATACAGATCATTCGGTATTGTTACTATATCTGCAGCTTCGATCAAAGTTAAGCCATTATTTGAATACTGCTTAAATATGTTCATAGAATCAAAGCAATTACAGATCATTGGACATTTGGTCCTAAATCAGCAGCTTTGGTCAAAGTTGAGCCGTATTTGTATACTGCTTAAATGTATGGATACAATCAAAGCAATTACAGATCATTCGGCATTGGTACTAATTCAGCAGCTTCCTTTCAAGTAAAATCATTATTTGCAAAATGCTTAAATGTGTGAATACAATCAAATCAATTACATATCATTTGGTAATGGTACTAAATCAGCCGCTTCGGTCAAAGTTGAGCCATTATTTGTATACTGCTCAAATGTTTGCATACAATCATAGCAATTATATAGATCATTAGGCAATGGTACCAAATCAGCAGCTTCTGTAAAACTTGATCCTCTGTTTGTATACTGCTTAATGTATGCATATAATCAATGCTTTTACAGATCATTAGGCAATGGTACTAAATCAGCTGCTTCGGTCAAAATTGAGCCATTAATTTGTATGCTGCTTAAATGTGTGCATACAATCAAAGCAAGTACATATATTTAGGCAATGGTACTATATCAGCAGCTTCTGTCAAATTTGAGCCATTATTTGTATACTGATTACATGTTTGCATACAAGCAAAGAAAGCACAGATCATTTAGCAATGGTACTAAATCAGCATCTTCGGTCAAATTTGAGACTTATTTGTATATTACTTAAATGGGTGCATACAATTAAACAAATACAGATCATTAGGCAATGGTACTAAATCAGCTGCTTCGGTCAAAGTTGAGCCATTATTTGTATTCTGCTTAAATGTTTGCATACAATCAAAGCAAGTGCAGATCATTTGGCTATTGTACTAAATCAGCAGTTTCGGTCAAAGTTGAGCCATTATTTGTATACTGATTAAATGTGTGCATACAATAAAAGCAATTACAGATCATTCGGCTTTGGTACTAAATCAGCAGCTTTGGTCAAAATTTAGCCTTATTTGTATACTTCTTAAATGTGTGCATACAATCAAAGCAATTACAGATCATTCGCCATTTGTACTAAATCAGCAGCTTCGGACAATGTTGAGCTATTATTTGTATACTGCTTAAAAATGTACATACAATCAAAACAATTACAGATCATTCGCCATTGGTACTAAATCAGCAGCTTCGGTCAAAGTTGAGCCATTTTTTGTATACTGCTTAAATGTGTGCATACAATCAAATAAATTACAGATCATTCGCAATTGGTACTAAATCAGCAGCTTCGGTCAAAGTTGAGCCATTATTTGTATGCTGCTTAAATGTTTGCATACAATCAAAGCAAGTACATATCATTTAGCTATGGTACTAAATCAGCAGCTTCGGTGAAAATTGAGCCATTATTTGTATTCTGCTTAAATGTGTGCATACAATAAAAGCATTTACAGATCCCTAGGCAATGGTACTAAATCTGCAGCTTCGGTTAATTTGAGCGTTATTTTCATATTGCTTAAATGTGTGCATACAATCAAAGCAAGTATACAGATCATTCGGTATTGTTACTATATCTGCAGCTTCGATAAAAGTTAAGCCATTATTTGAATACTGCTTAAATATGTTCATAGAATCAAAGCAATTACAGATCATTGGACATTTGGTACTAAATCAGCAGCTTTGGTCAAAGTTGAACCTTATTTGTATACTGCTAAAATGTGTGCATAAAATCAAAGCAAATACAGATCATTCGCCATTGGTACTAAATCAGCATTTTCCTTTTCAAGTAAAATCATTATTTGTATAATACTTAAATGTGTGAATACAATCAAATCAATTACAGATCATTTGGCAATTGTACTAAATCAGCAGCTTCGGTCAATGTTGAGCCATTATTTGTATACTGCAAAAATTTTTGCATACAATCAAAGCAAGTATATAGATCACTAGGCAATGGTACCAAATCAGCAGCTTCTGTAAAAGTTGTTCATCTGTTTGTATACTGATTAAATGTATGCATATAATCAAAGCAAGTACAGATAATTCGCATTGGAACTAAATCAGCAGCTTCGGTCAAAGTTGAGCCATTATTGGTATACTGCTTAAATGTGTGCATACAATCAAAGCGAGCACAGCTTATTTTGCAATGGTACTAAATCAGCAGATTCGGTCAAAGTTTAGCCATTATTTGTATATTACTTAAATGGGTGCATGCAATTAAACAAATACATATCATTTAGCAATAGTACTAAATCAGTAGCTTTGGTCAAAGTTGAGCCTTCTTTTTTATAATGCTTAAATAGGTGCATAAAATAAAAGAAAGTACATTACCATTTGTACTAAATAAACAGCTTCGGTCAAAGTTGAGCTATTATTTGTATACTGCTTAAATGTGTGCATACAATCAAAACAATTACAAATTATTCGGT
This sequence comes from Lymnaea stagnalis, assembly GCA_964033795.1. Lineage (NCBI taxonomy): Eukaryota > Metazoa > Mollusca > Gastropoda > Lymnaeidae > Lymnaea > Lymnaea stagnalis. Next base: position 185,858 of record CAXITT010000952.1, read on the forward strand.
ATTGGTACTAAATCAGCATCTTCCTTTAAAGTAAAAATAATTTTTGGTATACTGCTTGAACCTGTGCATTCAATCAAAGCAATTACGGATAACTTGGCAATGGTACTAAATCAGCAGCTTCGGTCAAAGTAGAGCCTTATTTGTATACTTCTTAAATGTGTGCATACAATCAAAACAATTACAGATAATTTGGCATTGGTACCAAATCAGCAGCTTCGGTCAATTTGAGCCATTATTTGTATACTGCTTAAATGTGTGCATACAATCAAAGCAATTACAGGTCACTAGGCAATGGTACTAAATCAGCAGCTTCGGTCAAAGTTGAGCCTTATATGTATACTGCTTAAATGATGCATACAATGAAAGCAAGTACAGATCATTTGGCTATGGTACTACATCAGCAGCTTCGGTCAAAGTTGAGCCATTATTTGTATACTGCTTAAATGTGTGCATACAATCAAAGAATTTACAGATCATTCGCCATTGTTACTAAATCAGCAGCTTCGGTCAATGTTAAGCCATTATTTGTATACTGCTTTAAAATGTGTGCATACAATCAAAGCAATTACAGATCTTTCGCCATTGGTACTAAGCAGCTTTGGTCAAAGTTGAGCCTTATTTGTATGCTGTTTAAATGTGTGCATGCAATCAAAGCAATTACAGATCATTCGCCATTGGTACAAAATAAGCAGCTTCGGTCAAAGTTGAGCCATTATTTGTATACTGCTTAAATGTGTGCATACAATAAAAGCATTTACAGATCATTCGCAATTGGTACTAAATCAGCAGCTTTGGTCAAAGTTGAGCCATTTTTTTATACTGCTTAAATATGTGCATAAAAACGAAGCAATTACAGTTCATTCGCAATTTGGTACTAAATAAGCAGCTTTGGTCAAAGTTGAGCCTTATTTGTATACTGCTTAAATGTGTGCATACAATCAAAGCAGTTACAGATCATTCACCATTGGTACTAAATCAGCAGCTTCCTTTCAAGAAAAATCATTATTTGTATAATTCTTAAATGTGTGAATACAATCAAATCAATTACAGATCATTTGGCAATGGTACTAAATCAGCAGCTTCGGTCAAAGTTGAGCCATTATTTGTATATTGCTTAAATGTATGCATACAATCAAAGCAATTACAGATCACTAGGCAATGGTACTAAATCAGAAGCTTCGGTCAAAGTTGAGCCTTATATGTATACTGCTTAAATGTTGCATACAATTAAAGCAAGTACAGATCATTTGGCTATGGTACTAAATCAGCAGCTTCGGTCAAAGTTGAGCCATTATTTGTATACTGCTTAAATGTGTGAGTAAAAGAAAATCAATTACAGATCATTAGGCAATGGTACAAATCAGCAGCTTCGGTTAATTTTAGCCTTATTTGCATATTGCTTAAATATGTGCTTACAATCAAAGCAGGTACATATCATTCGGTATTGTTAATAAATCAGCAGCTTCGATCAAAGTTAAGCCATTATTTGAATACTGCTTAAATGTGTGCATACAGTCAAATCAATTACAGATCATTCGCCATTAGTACTAAATCAGCAGCTTCGGTTAATTTTAGCCTTATTTGCATATTGCTTATATGTGTGCATACAATCAAAGCAGGTACATATCATTCGGTATTGTTAATAAATCAGCAGCTTCAGTCAAAGTTTAGCCATTTTTTGTATACTGCTTAAAAATGTGCATACAATCAAATCAATTACAGATCATTCGCCATTAGTACTAAATAAGCAGCTTTGGTCAAAGTTGAGCCTTATTTGTATACTGCTTAATTGTGTGCATACACAATCAAAACAATTACAGATCATTCGCCATTGGTACTAAATCAGAAGCTTCGGTCAAAGTTTAGCCATTATTTGTATACTGCTTAAATTAGTGCATACAATCAAAGCAATTACAGATCATTTGGCAATGGTACTAAATCATCAACTTTAGTCAAAGTTGAGCCTTATTTGTATTCTGCTTAAATGTGTGCAAACAATCAAAGAATTTACATATCATTCGCCATTGTTACTAAATCAGTAGCTTCGGTCAATGTTAAGCCATTATTTGTATACTGCTTTAAAATGTGTGCATACAATCAAAGCAATTACAGATCTTTCGCCATTGCTACTAAGCAGCTTTGGTCAAAGTTGAGCCTTATTTGTATGCTGTTTAAATGTGTGCATGCAATCAAAGCAATTACAGATCATTCGCCATTAGTACAAAATCAGCAGCTTCGGTTAAAGTTGAGCCATTATTTGTATACTGCTTAAATGTGTGCACACAATCAAAGAATTTACAGATCATTCGCCATTGTTACTAAATCAGCAGCTTCGGTCAATGTTAAGCCATTATTTGTATACTGCTTTAAAATGTGTGCATACAATCAAAGCAATTACAGATCTTTCGCCATTGGTAGTAAGCAGCTTTGGTCAAAGTTGAGCGTTATTTGTATGCTGTTTAAATGTGTGCATGCAATCAAAGCAATTACAGATCATTCGCCATTGGTACAAAATCAGCAGCTTCGGTCAAAGTTGAGCCATTATTTGTATACTGCTTAAATGTGTGCATACAATAAAAGCATTCACAGATCATTCGCAATTGGTACTAAATCAGCAGCTTTGGTCAAAGTTGAGCCATTTTTTTATACTGCTTGAATATGTGCATAAAAACGAAGCAATTACAGTTCATTCGCAATTTGGTACTAAATAAGCAGCTTTGGTCAAAGTTGAGCCTTATTTGTATACTGCTTAATTGTGTGCATACACAATCAAAATAATTACAGATCATTCGCCATTGGTACTAAATCAGAAGCTTCGGTCAAAGTTGAGCCATTATTTGTATACTGCTTAAATTAGTGCATACAATCAAAGCAATTACAGATCATTTGGCAATGGTACTAAATCATCAGCTTTAGTCAAAGTTGAGCCTTAGTTGTATTCTGCTTAAATGTGTGCAAACAATCAAAGAATTTACATATCATTCGCCATTGTTACTAAATCAGTAGCTTCGGTCAATGTTAAGCCATTATTTGTATACTGCTTTAAAATGTGTGCATACAATCAAAGCAATTACAGATCTTTCGCCATTGCTACTAAGCAGCTTTGGTCAAAGTTGAGCCTTATTTGTATGCTGTTTAAATGTGTGCATGCAATCAAAGCAATTACAGATCATTCGCCATTAGTACAAAATCAGCAGCTTCGGTTAAAGTTGAGCCATTATTTGTATACTGCTTAAATGTGTGCAAACAATAAAAGCAAGTACATATCATTATACAATTGTACTAAATCAGCAGCTTCTGTCAAAGTTGAGCCATTATTTGTATAATGATTAAATATTTGCATACAAGCAAAGCAAGTACAGATCATTCGGCATTGGAACTAAATCAGCAGCTTCGATCAAAGTTAAGCCATTATTTGAATTCTGCTTAAATATGTGCATACATTCAAAGCAATTACATATCACTAGGCAATGGTACTAAATCAGCAGCTTCGGTCAAAGTTGAGCCATTATTTGTATACTGCTTAAATGTGTGCATACAATAAAAACATGTACAGATCATTCGCCATTGGTACTAAATCAGCAGCTTCGGTCAAAGTTGAGCAATTATTTGTATACTGCTTAAAAATGTGCATACAATCAAATCAATTACATATCATTCGCCATTAGTACTAAATCAGTAGCGTTGGTCAAAGTTGAGCCTTATTTGTATAAGGCTTAAATGTGTGCATACAATCAAAACAATTACAGATCATTCGCCAGTTGTACTAAATCAGCAGGTTCGGTCAAATTTGAGCCATTGTTTGTTTACTGATTAAATGTTTGCATACAATCAAAGCAAGTACAGATCATTTGGCAATACTACTAAATAAGCAGTTTCCTTTAAACTGAAATCATTATTTGTATACTGCTGAAATGTGCACATACAATCAAATCAATTACAGATCACTAGGCAATGGTACTAAATCAGTAGCTTCGGTCAAAGAGTATCCATTATTTGTATAATGCTTAAATGTGTTCTCACAATCAAAGCAATTACAGATCATTAGACATTGGTACTAAGCAGTTTCGGTCAAAGTTGAGCCATTATTAGTATACTGCTTAAATGTGTGCATACATCAAAGCAATTACAGATCATTTGGCAATGGTACTCAATCTGCAGCTTCTGTCAAATTTGAGCTTTTTTTTTATACTGCTTAAATGTGTGCATAAATAAAAGCAATTACAGATCATTTGGCATTGGTACTAAATCAGCAGCTTCAGTCAAATTTGAGCCATTATTTGTATACTGCTTAAATGTGTGCATACAATAAAAACATGTACAGATCATTCGCCATTGGTACTAAATCAGCAGCTTCGGTCAAAGTTGAGCAATTATTTGTATACTGCTTAAAAATGTGCATACAATCAAATCAATTACATATCATTCGCCATTAGTACTAAATCAGTAGCGTTGGTCAAAGTTGAGCCTTATTTGTATAAGGCTTAAATGTGTGCATACAATCAAAACAATTACAGATCATTCGCCAGTTGTACTAAATCAGCAGGTTCGGTCAAATTTGAGCCATTGTTTGTTTACTGATTAAATGTTTGCATACAATCAAAGCAAGTACAGATCATTTGGCAATACTACTAAATAAGCAGTTTCCTTTAAACTGAAATCATTATTTGTATACTGCTGAAATGTGCACATACAATCAAATCAATTACAGATCACTAGGCAATGGTACTAAATCAGTAGCTTCGGTCAAAGAGTATCCATTATTTGTATAATGCTTAAATGTGTTCTCACAATCAAAGCAATTACAGATCATTAGACATTGGTACTAAGCAGTTTCGGTCAAAGTTGAGCCATTATTAGTATACTGCTTAAATGTGTGCATACATCAAAGCAATTACAGATCATTTGGCAATGGTACTCAATCTGCAGCTTCTGTCAAATTTGAGCTTTTTTTTTATACTGCTTAAATGTGTGCATAAATAAAAGCAATTACAGATCATTTGGCATTGGTACTAAATCAGCAGCTTCAGTCAAATTTGAGCCATTATTTGTATACTGCTTAATTGTGTGCATACAATCAAAGCAATTACAGATCATTCCACATTGGTACTAAATCATCAGCTTCGGTCAAAGTTGAGCCTTTATTTGTATACTGCTTAAATGTGTGCATACAATAAAAGCAGTTACAGATCTTTCGGCAATGGTAATAAATCATTTTGCATTGGTACTAAATCAGCAGCTTCAGTCAAAATTGAGCGTTTATTTGTATACTGCTTAATTTGTGCATACAATTAAAGAAAGTACAAATCATTCGGCATTGATACTAAATCAGCAGCTTCCTTGAACGTAAAATCATTATTTGTATAATTTTTAAATGTGTGCACACAATAAATCAAGTACAGATAATTTGGCAATGGTACTAAATCAGCAGCTTCGGTCAAAGTTTAGCCATTATTTGTATAATTTTTAAATGTGTGCATACAATCAAAGCAATTACATATCATTAGGCAATGGTACAAAATCTGCAGCTTCGGTCAAAGTTGAGCCATTATTTGTACACTGCTTAAATGTGTGCATTGAATCAAAGCAACTACAGATCATTTGGCAATGGTACTAAGTCAGCAGCTTACTTTAAAGTAAAATAATTATTTGTATACTGATTAAATGTTGGCATAAAATTAAAGCAAGTACAGATCATAACGCAATGGTACTAAATCAGCAGCTTCGGTCAAATTTGAGCATCTATTTATATACTGCTTAAATGTGTGCATACAATTAAAGCAATTACAGATAATTTGGCAATGGTAATAAATCAGCAGCTTCGGCCAAAGTTAAGCGATTATTTGTATACTGCTTAAATGTGTGCATTCAATCTAAGCAATTACAGATCTCATGGAAATGGCACTAAATCAGCAGCTTCAATCAAATTTGAGCCATTATTTGTATACTGCTTAAATGTGTGCATATAATCAAAGCAATTACAGATCATTAAGCAATGGTACTAAATCAGCAGCTTCGGCCAAAGTTAGGCGATTCTTTGTATACTGCTTAAATGTGTACATACAATAAAGCCATTACAGATCATTCGGCATTGGTACTAAATCATCAGCTTCGATCAAAGTTGAGCAAATATTTGTATACTGCTTAAATGTGTGCAATGAATCAAAGTAGCTACAGATCATTTGTTAATGGTACTAAATCAGCAGCTTCCTTTAAAGTAAAGTAATTATTTGTATACTGCTTAAATGTGTGCATACAATCAAATCAATTACAGATCATTTAGCAATTATACTAAATCAACAGCTTCGGTCAAAGTAGAGCCTTTATTTGTATAATTCTTAAATGTGTGCAAACAATCAAAGCAAGTATAGATCATTAGGCAAGGGTACTAAATCTGCAGCTTCGGTCAAAGTTGAGCCATTATTTGTATACGTCTTAAATGTGTGCATAAAAACAAAGCAATTGCAGATCATTCCACATTGGTACTAAATCAGCAGCGTCGGTCAAAGTTGAGCCATTACTTGTATACTGCTTAAATGTGTGCATACAATCAAAGCAATTACAGATCATTTGGCAATGGTACTAAATCATCAGCTTTGGTCAAAGTAAAATAATTATTTCGAAACTTCTTAAATGTGTGCATACAATCAAAGCAATTACAGATCATTCGGCATTGGTACTAAATCATTCGCTTCCTTTAAAGTAAAATAATTATTTTTTACTCTGCTTAAATGTGTGCATACAATCAAAGCAATTACAGATCACTAAGCCATAGTACTCAATCAGTAACTTCAGTCAAAGTTGAGCAATTATTTGTATACTGCTTAAATGTGTGCATACAATCAAATCAATTACAGATCATTTGGAAAAGGTACTAAATCAGCAGTTTCGGCCAAAGTTAGGCGAATATTTGTATACTGCTTAAATGTGTGCATACAATCAAAGCTATTAAACAGATCATTAGGCAATAGTAATAAATCAGCAGCTTCGGTCAAAGTTGAGCAATTATTTGTATACTGCTTAAATGTGTGCATACAATCAAAGAAATTCCAGATTATTAGGCATTGTTACTAAATCAGCAGCTTCTTTTAAAGTGAAATAATTATTTGTATACTGATTAAATGTGTGCATACAATCAAAGCAATTACAGTTCATTAGGGAATGGTACTAAATCAGAAGCTTCTGGTAAAAGTTTAGCCATTATTTGTATACTGCTTAAATGTGTGCATAGAATCAAAGCAATTACAGATCATTCGGCATTGGTACTAAATCAGCAGCTTAGGCCAAAATTGAGCCATTATTTGTCGACTGATTAAATGTTTGCATAAAATCAAAGCAAGAATAGATCATTCGGCATTGGTACTAAATCAGCACTTTCGGTCAAAGTTGATCCATTATTTGTATACTGCTTAAATGTGTGCATACAATCAAAGCAAGTACAGATCATTAGGCAATGGTACTAAATCAGCTTCGGTCAAATTGTAGCCTCTATTTGTATACTGCATAAATGTGTGCCTATAATCAAATCAATTATAGATCATTCCACATGGGTACTAAATCAGCAGCTTCAGTCAAAGTTGAGCCTTTATTTGTATAATGCTTAAATGTGTGCATACAATCAAAGCAAGAACAGATCATTAGACACTGGTACTAAATCGTCAGCTTGTTAAAAAATTAGCCATTATTTGAATATAGCTTAAATGTGTGCATACAATCAAAGCATGTACAGATCATTCGGCATTGATACTAAATCAGCATCTTCGGTCAAATTTGAGCCAATTTTTTTGGTACACTGACTAAATGTGTGCAGACAATCAAAGCAAGAACAGATCATTCGGCATTGGTACTAAATCAGCAGCTTCCTTTAACGTAAAAACATTATTTGTATACTGATTAAATGTGTGCATACAATCAAAGCAATTACAGTTCATTAGGGAATGGTACTAAATCAGAAGCTTCTGGTAAAAGTTTAGCCATTATTTGTATACTGCTTAAATGTGTGCATAGAATCAAAGCAATTACAGATCATTCGGCATTGGTACTAAATCAGCAGCTTAGGCCAAAATTGAGCCATTATTTGTCGACTGATTAAATGTTTGCATAAAATCAAAGCAAGAATAGATCATTCGGCATTGGTACTAAATCAGCACTTTCGGTCAAAGTTGATCCATTATTTGTATACTGCTTAAATGTGTGCATACAATCAAAGCAAGTACAGATCATTAGGCAATGGTACTAAATCAGCTTCGGTCAAATTGTAGCCTCTATTTGTATACTGCATAAATGTGTGCCTATAATCAAATCAATTATAGATCATTCCACATGGGTACTAAATCAGCAGCTTCAGTCAAAGTTGAGCCTTTATTTGTATAATGCTTAAATGTGTGCATACAATCAAAGCAAGAACAGATCATTAGGCACTGGTACTAAATCGTCAGCTTGTTAAAAAATTAGCCATTATTTGAATATAGCTTAAATGTGTGCATACAATCAAAGCAAGTACAGATCATTCGGCATTGATACTAAATCAGCATCTTCGGTCAAATTTGAGCCAATTTTTTTGGTACACTGACTAAATGTGTGCATACAATCAAAGCAAGAACAGATCATTCGGCATTGGTACTAAATCAGCAGCTTCCTTTAACGTAAAAACATTATTTGTATACTGCTTAAATGTGTGCATACAATCAACGCAAGTACAGATCATTCGGCAATGGTGCTAAATCAGCAGCTTCCGTCAAAGTTGAGCCATTATTAGTATACTTTTTAAATGTGTGCATACAATCAAAGAAATTACAGATCATTCGGCATTGGTACTAAATCAGCAGCTTCCTTTAAATCAGTGATATATTTCCGTGTGTGTAATAATTGAGAAAGTTTCTGATTTTGTCTACAATATTCAGTTTTGGACCTGGAACCTGAGTTATTTTTTTCTGATATGAGCTTTTTAAATGCGGTATAATTTCGGCAAGCATTCCTGTACCTTTGATCTGATTGTGATAAAACTTTGGTGAGTTGTGTGCACGCCCGCAAAGGGTCTCTTTATACATACACCTTGTTTGCAATATTTATTTATTTATTTATTTATTTAGGCATTTTTATATAGCGCTTATCATAAAGCTCTAAGCGCTTTACAAATATTAAAACAAGTAAACTAAGTAAATACAAATGAGACACTAGGATAGTAACTACTATTCTATAGAAACAATGAAAATGGCTATAAAAAGAGGACACTTTGACACTTCAGGATTAAACCGAAACAGAAAATTAGG
>CAXITT010000952.1:195554-208931 GCA_964033795.1 Lymnaea stagnalis
ATTTTTCTAATTTCGTTATATGCTGATCTGCATATATTCGTGACATGTTTGTCCATGGAGAGGGTGTCCGTAAGAGTGACTCCAAGGTTTCTGGCAGAGGGAGAGAGTGTGATGTCAGAGTTGCCAATAGATATAGAAGAAGGAGCGAATGGAGGGAGAGGTTTGTTTTGAGAGTGGATGAGAAGGATTTCCGTTTTATCATCATTTAGCTTCAGTTTGTTGCAAGTCATCCAACGCTTTACATCGTCCACTAGAAATTAGGGAGCCCTAATTTCGTTTTATATGAGTAATGTCAATATAATTTTAAATATAGCGATTCCATGGGTGGGTGGCATTGAATTAATGCAAGCTGCAATATTTCAGTTTGTATTTGAGATAATATTTCAAACAGTCGCTACAAGGTGTAAGCACGTTGGGCTAGTTTATTCGAGACGCGCAGAGCATAAAACAATATTACGAATACAAATTTTAAAAAAAGACTTTAAAAAAACAAAATTAAAACACACAGACTTGATCCCATTGAATGACCTTGTAATGGATTTCGCTAGGAATGAATACAAATATAACCCGACCCTACGCCAACTGACAAATAAATTTAAAAGAACTTACCTTTTATGCTCTGGGAGTCAAAGAAACTTGAACTGTTTAAAACGTTTAAAACATAATACTCTCCTTTTAAAACGATCCAAAACACCTTGCTATAACGGAATGGTCCTGCGAATCAACCGACAACGAAAACTGGAATGACACTGAGGCACGACTCGCCCGCACAAGACTGGCGGACAATTTTGCACACGTGACCAATTGGGGTACCACTACTTGAGGAATTTCCCAAGATCTTGACAATAAAAAGTACAATGGTTTCTTTTAGCAAGATTCCCGGGGGGGGGGGGGCACTATCCAATCACCCCCATCTAAATATTCAGCACTTAAAATCGAAGCATTGTCTGTGTAGCAAGAGTTACCATTAGCTCTCTCCATCTTTGAGTTGGTGTAGTTGTTAGTGAACACAGATCAGTTGGTGTGTTGTGTTGTTTTGTTGTTTTTTTCTTTGAACACCGTGTACAGGGATGTGTTAATCCTTCTAAGGAGCGGATCTAGAGAACAATGACAGGTGAAGAGTTGCCAACTTTTGAGTTCTCTTGCACTAACGTCTCATTGGAGATGGCGTCGGTGGGTCGTCGAGCGTGAGGTCTTAATACCAACCCCTCCCGGCACACACCCACACGAGCCGACGCCGAGTTTCCCGTCCCCAGACCATGCAGAAGCATGCCAACACCTCCCCCTCTCTTGCACTAACAAAGTTTGCTAACAGTCTGACCAGCCATCTGCAGTGCACACAGACAGACACACATTAAATAACTCTGATATTGTTAAAAGCCTAAACACATACAACTATTTAGACTAATTCATCGTTTCAAATTACGTGAGATCCAGTCAATTTTTAAGATTACAATTTTATGGGAAAACAATGATTGTTGGCGTCACCCCTTCCCCCCCCCAACATATTAATACTGCAACCTGTATACCCCCAAAGAGCTAGATGACGTAATGAATGGATTAATTTGTATTGGTGGCTCCCCTTAACAATTTTAAAACTATGTCTTCGACATGTGTCATCCATACAGGACTACATAAGAGTACATTTCTATCAGTTAACGTGTGATACAGTATCCATCTCACCCCTACCAACTTCAGCCGTAGTGAACAAAGGTGTCACATCAACACCATGAGCCTGAGCCATGTCTCTGGCCCTCTGGTCCATCTCTGGCGGAGACAGCGGTTACTCTTTGATGTAAAAAGTAGGGAATAGTTCCCAATCCACCCACACCGACCTTTCAGCCCCCATCAAGTTCAGCCGTAGTTAACAAAGGTGTTACATCAACACTACCTGCAGGATTCACGTCCCTGGCCCATGGGATGTCCGTCTGTGGCTTAGACAGTGGTCACCCTTTGAGGTTGGTGGGAGGGGGAGGGAAGCGGGGGTAACGCCTCGACGATGTCCACCAAGCCACAACAGCTGACACTAAAATTTGTTAACCCCCCCCCCCAATCACACTTTAGTGGCCATTAACCAACCACTACTACTGGTGGCCACTACTAGCTTTCACCATAGCGTCGTCAACCGCTGGTCAGCCTCCACAAGGTCCGGCCTGATAAAAAAAAAATTCTAACGCCCCCCCACAATAGATATAGAAGAAGGAGCGAATGGAGGGAGAGGTTTGTTTTGAGAGTGGATGAGAAGGATTTCCGTTTTATCATCATTTAGCTTCAGTTTGTTGCAAGTCATCCAACGCTTTACATCGTCCACTAGAAATTAGGGAGCCCTAATTTCGTTTTATATGAGTAATGTCAATATAATTTTAAATATAGCGATTCCATGGGTGGGTGGCATTGAATTAATGCAAGCTGCAATATTTCAGTTTGTATTTGAGATAATATTTCAAACAGTCGCTACAAGGTGTAAGCACGTTGGGCTAGTTTATTCGAGACGCGCAGAGCATAAAACAATATTACGAATACAAATTTTAAAAAAAGACTTTAAAAAAACAAAATTAAAACACACAGACTTGATCCCATTGAATGACCTTGTAATGGATTTCGCTAGGAATGAATACAAATATAACCCGACCCTACGCCAACTGACAAATAAATTTAAAAGAACTTACCTTTTATGCTCTGGGAGTCAAAGAAACTTGAACTGTTTAAAACGTTTAAAACATAATACTCTCCTTTTAAAACGATCCAAAACACCTTGCTATAACGGAATGGTCCTGCGAATCAACCGACAACGAAAACTGGAATGACACTGAGGCACGACTCGCCCGCACAAGACTGGCGGACAATTTTGCACACGTGACCAATTGGGGTACCACTACTTGAGGAATTTCCCAAGATCTTGACAGTAAACAGTACAATGGTTTCTTTTAGCAAGATCTCCGGGGGGGGGGGGGGCACTATCAAATCACCCCCATCAAAATATTCAGCACTTAAAATCGAAGCATTGTCTGTGTAGCAAGAGTTACCATTAGCTCTCTCCATCTTTGAGTTGGTGTAGTTGTTAGTGAACACAGATCAGTTGGTGTGTTGTGTTGTTTTGTTGTTTTTTTCTTTGAACACCGTGTACAGGGATGTGTTAATCCTTCTAAGGAGCGGATCTAGAGAACAATGACAGGTGAAGAGTTGCCAACTTTTGAGTTCTCTTGCACTAACGTCTCATTGGAGATGGCGTCGGTGGGTCGTCGAGCGTGAGGTCTTAATACACCCACACGAGCCGACGCCGAGTTTCCCGTCCCCAGACCATGCAGAAGCATGCCAACACCTCCCCCTCTCTTGCACTAACAAAGTTTGCTAACAGTCTGACCAGCCATCTGCAGTGCACACAGACAGACACACATTAAATAACTCTGATATTGTTAAAAGCCTAAACACATACAACTATTTAGACTAATTCATCGTTTCAAATTACGTGAGATCCAGTCAATTTTTAAGATTACAATTTTATGGGAAAACAATGATTGTTGGCGTCACCCCTTCCCCCCCCCAACATATTAATACTGCAACCTGTATACCCCCAAAGAGCTAGATGACGTAATGAATGGATTAATTTGTATTGGTGGCTCCCCTTAACAATTTTAAAACTATGTCTTCGACATGTGTCATCCATACAGGACTACATAAGAGTACATTTCTATCAGTTAACGTGTGATACAGTATCCATCTCACCCCTACCAACTTCAGCCGTAGTGAACAAAGGTGTCACATCAACACCATGAGCCTGAGCCATGTCTCTGGCCCTCTGGTCCATCTCTGGCGGAGACAGCGGTTACTCTTTGATGTAAAAAGTAGGGAATAGTTCCCAATCCACCCACACCGACCTTTCAGCCCCTATCAAGTTCAGCCGTAGTTAACAAAGGTGTTACATCAACACTACCTGCAGGATTCACGTCCCTGGCCCATGGGATGTCCGTCTGTGGCTTAGACAGTGGTCACCCTTTGAGGTTGGTGGGAGGGGGAGGGAAGCGGGGGTAACGCCTCGACGATGTCCACCAAGCCACAACAGCTGACACTAAAATTTGTTAACCCCCCCCCCCAATCACACTTTAGTGGCCATTAACCAACCACTACTACTGGTGGCCACTACTAGCTTTCACCATAGCGTCGTCAACCGCTGGTCAGCCTCCACAAGGTCGGGCCTGATAAAAAAAAAATTCTAACGCCCCCCCCCCCTAACCGTTTAAATGTCAATTAACCCTCGGTCAGTTTCGGTGCTGTGAACCCCCCCCCCCCCAACCACTGTACGACCCAGGTCCACAACACAGGTCCAATACCCAGGTCCATTACCCAGGTCCACTACCCAGGTCCACTACCCAGGTCAACTACCCAGGTCCACTACCCAGGTCCACTAACCAGGTCCACTACCCAGGTCAATTACCCAAGTGCACTACCCAAGTCCACTACCCAGGTCCACTACCCAGGTCCACTACCCAAGTCCAATACCCAGGTCTGACAGAAAATTAAACTTTTGGTTATTGTTCTTGACAGCAGAAAGTGATTTGGGATTTTAGGCCTTGGGGCGTCCATTTATAACTTCAACAAAATAGGGGACGGGGGATTTGGAAATGTTTTAATATAATTTTTTTCCAAAACTAAAATTTGGAACCCTAGGTTTAATCAATTCCTTTATTTGTGATATTCATTTTGATTTTTCATTATCATACTCATCAATTTTGTCATATGCAAATGTGAATAATATGGCTTAATCCTAGGGAATGAAATATTGTCCTTCTTTAAAAAAGAAAACAAAAATGGGAGAAAAAGGCTTTTTCAATTCATATACTTCTTGAAATTCATCATTATCATGCTCATAAAAATTTTCATAAGGAAATAACATGTGTGTGCCTGTGTCACTGTCTTGTATTATAATTATGTAGTAGGCGTACTGCTAACATGTGTAATTGTTTTTTAGACGACACATATTTAGATGTCTTAGGATTCTCCTTCGAGACCTATCTGAAGAACTATTTTAAGAGAACCGGTTTTTTTTTTAAATAATAATTTCTCCCCACTCTTTATTTCTGGAAGACAACCCATCTAAGAGAAGGCAACTCATCTAAGAGAAGGCAAACTCTGAATTTAAACCAGGAGGTCGTGGGCCCCTCAAATATAAGAAAAAAGAAGAAGAAGAGATGGGTTTTTAGGGGCGCACATTTGGGAGATCACGGGGAGCAGCATTCAGACCCAATGATGTCAACCCCCCCCCCTTTTTTTTTTCAAACTCTAAATTTCCTGTTTTATTTTTTTTTTTTTTTTTTAAAAAATTGATAAATGTAGAGGTTAAAAAGACCCCGGTTCCATTTTAGGTTTTTAGGGGCGGAAATTTGGGAGATCACGGGGAGCAGCATTCAGACCCAATGATGTCAACCCCCCCCCCCTTTTTTTTTTCAAACTCTAAATTTCCTGTTTGATTTATTATTTTCTTATTTAAAAAATTGAGAAATGTAGAGGTTAAAAGGACCCCGGTTCCATTTTGATAAAAAGCTATTCTGATGTCATTTGTGATAACAAGTAGATAACAAGGGGGCGTATCCGTCACAAGCTTACATAACCTGTGAAACTAGTCTATTTCTGTAAAGAAAACTAAATGACTGTTTCTAAACCTCACGGTCTTAGCCTCGACGGTTCTGTTGATGTGATTGAGAGCTCCATACAATTTGTTTAACATGTATATACATAAATTCCGATATAATAAAACATCAGTGACGTCCCATGATATTTCTTACAGCTAAACGTCAGTCCACGAATGATATCTTCTT
The DNA here is from genome assembly GCA_964033795.1 of Lymnaea stagnalis. NCBI lineage: Eukaryota > Metazoa > Mollusca > Gastropoda > Lymnaeidae > Lymnaea > Lymnaea stagnalis. The sequence goes on from CAXITT010000952.1 coordinate 201,371, forward strand.
AATTTTCCTACCTGACCTGGGCCATAATAATGTGACCTCAAGGTAGCAGCTCTTAAAGATAATTGTCCTAAAATCCTTTCTTTTTTTTCTATATCTGTGATTTTCCGGCATCTGATTTTTTTTAAAATTTTATACACCGTAAATGTGTGAATAATGTTGACATGATTTCTTGTATAAGTTTTGTTGTCATTTCAATTTTAAATTGTATACCTGTCTAGAGATGAACTCATTGACTTTTGGACAAAACTGTAAATTTTCAAATGTAATAAACAAGGAATATTTGTATAATAATGTTGTTTTTTTTTTGTTTTTTTTTTGTTTTAATAGTCTATACACAAGTCTGATTTAGTGAGCTATGCGTTTTCGGATTCTGTTCAGCACTATATGTATTTATGTTTCAGTGATGTATGATAATTTTTTGAGCCCTACAAAATGGTTTGAATGTTAAAGATGAAAAAAATTGATTAGGAACTGTACATGTTATTACTTTATAACATTACTGTATTGTGTATTAATTTATACAAGTAACAATAGTTGTAGAAAACATTTTATTGCTAGACTGTTTATTTAATTGGTTGTTTCTTTCATCTGTTGTTTCTTTCATTGAGTGTTTCTTTTATTTATTAGATTTGTTTGAAATTTAATTTCCTTAAATAAGTCTAATGTTTAAAATTGTTTACCATATTTTCCTAAAAGAGCTTTCATTCTCACAAGTTTAAAACCCCTAGAAGAGAGAAAGTTTCGGTTATGGTTTTGCAATGGAACGACATAAGCGGAACAATCTTAGTTAACATGATGAGATAATTAGACTCAAACTGGATATATTTGGTTTCAGGATTATGACAAAATTCTGTTATTTCGTTGGTTTTTTGCAATTTAGTTTCTGTTAACAACAAGAAGTTAATCCTTTTAAAGTAAATAGTTTTTTAAGTTAATAATGTAATTATTTAAATTTTAAAATAAAATTCTTAAGTTCCAGGAAAACAAAAAATATGAAAAGATAAACTGTGAAATGAAGACTGATACATTTTTCTGCGGACAAAATTTTAACGTATTTCCAGTAAATCAATAAATGTGTTGAATAATATACATAAAACAACTGTAGTATGGTATTATGATAAGCTAACAAGTTCTTATCTCCCGTTCATATTACTTGTTATAAGCATTAAATGTAATAATGAATTTACAAATGATAAAAATGTATCAATATTATTATGATAAAGTCTTTGGGTTACTCAAAGTTCATAATATATATCACATATTGTCATGATTATCATATTATCAAACTCAAACGGATTGTTTTTGACAAAAAATTCTCCAAATTAATTATGTATAACACATGCTTAAATATAAGACATATCACTCATGATAAACTATCACCAATTTTATCAATGGTAAGGTGATTCCTATAATGCGTAATGACATGGTAAAATGATTCCTTAAAATTTGTTCCTTAATCTACAATGTTTCATAAATAATAATAATACACATCTTAAAATATTTAGTCTTTCCAGCATTGAAAGAATGACTTATGAATGTATAATAAAATCAAATAAATCATATTGTATTGTTTAGTTAGTGTGATATTTTTGCAAAAAAAAATCAGAATCTTTGACTGATAAGTCTCAGTTAAATGTCTTTGTCATTGTCTTTATAATCAATATGCCTGGATATGAAATCATCAATTATGTTATCTTTACCTTTTATTATCCTTATCTCATATTGAAAATCTAAGAGAATTAAAGACCATCTGTTGATTTTTTTATTTGCTGTTCTCTCTCTCTGTTTAATGGCATCAATGGCTTGTGATCTGTTAAAAGAATACATTTTCTACTTAAAATGTAATTCTATAATTTTTTTAGTGCCCTGCACGAATGCCTGGCATTATTTTCAATAGTAGAATAGTTAATTTTTAAGTTTTGTTTTATAATCTACCTAAATATGTAATTTGTCTGAGTATATTGTAGCATTTTAGCACGAGGCAAGCTCCTAATCCATTGTTTGATGCATCAGTTTCTAATGTGAAATGTTGATTGAAGTTAGGTGGTACTAAGGTGTTATCACTTTGAAAGATTTCTTTGATTGTTCTTAATGCTGTCTCGCATTCATTTGTCCACACTATTTGTTTCTTGTTTTTGTTTATTAACTTTCTTAAAGGTAATGTTATGTCTGAAAATTCGGTTACGAATTTGCTGTAGAAATGAACTAGACGTAAAATGACTTTGACAACGTTTTGGTTCTGTGGTGTTTTAATGTTCAGTAACTTTTCCCTGTTTTGTTGTGAAGGTTGAATGGTGCTCTTACCAACTTTAAATCCCCAAAAATCAATCTGATCTTGAGGAAATTTCAGTTAATTTGGTGCAATTATTACACCTTGTGTTCTTAACTTCTCTGATACTAGTTTCAGTGTTTCTGTATGTCTTTTCATGTCTTTTGTGTGTACACAAATGTCGTCTACCAAGTGTACAATATTTGGCATTCCTTTGAGCCGTATCCTCATGAATCTGCAGAATGTGACAGCTGAGTTGACTAGTCCTAATGGCATCACTGTCCACTCAAATAGTCCATCTTCTGTAGAAAATGCAGTGTAGGGCATGGACTCTTTTTCAATTTCTATCTGCCAAAATCATCTATTTAGGTTATGATCAGTGAAGATTGTTGAGGAACCTATTTCTTCTTTTAATTATCTCGTGTCCCTCATGGATTCAGCTTCATGTTGGGCGATTTTGTTCAACTCTCTGTCGTCCCAGCATATGTGGAGTTGTACGTTTTTCTTTTTGACTACAAACATTGGAGAAGAGATTGGCGAATTTGAACTTTTAATCTTGTTGGTTGTTAGAAGATCGTTCAGTTCTTTCCTAGCATCATCTCTAAACGCATACGGAAAGGGATACATAATATACTTAAATGTAGGTTCCTCTGTTAATAATAATAATAATAATAGGACGTCTTATATAGCGCGGTACCCCAGCCTAGGGCTGGGCTCACCGCGCTGTACATAAAATTTTTATCAAAAGAGACATAATCATGGCATTAAAATAAAATACATTTATGAAATAAATAACAGCAATGTATATTCCCCCACCCCACAACATAACTTTTTAAATATTATCGTGTGATCTATTGTATTGGCGTGGCCGATGTTTTCTGGGAAACTTGGCCCAGATGAGTTTTATTTTTTTTTAAATGAGCTTTGTAAAAATAAAAATTCCGTATGCGCTCGTATAACATTTCTTCAAGTTTGATAAAACATTGCAGAGATGTTGTGCTCACGCCCGCAAATAATTTTGAATTATTACAAACATTTAAAAACATTTTGTTTTGAGCCCTGTGTTTGTTTGTTTTTTCTTTTATGAGATCTATAAATACATGTTCTGTTTGTATATGCACTCCTCTACCATTGGGATTAAACGTTGGTGAGTAGTTGTACATAAGCCTGCGCATGTTTCTATATCATTACAACCTTTTCAAAATATTCCGTTTTTGCATGTTTGGCCAAAAATTCATTATTTCCACAAATAAGCTTTATTAATATAATTTCCGTATGCGCTCCTATACCATTCATCTGATTACATAAAATCTTTAATGAGTTGTTGTGTGCACCCCCGTACATGTTTATGAATGATTAAAACAATTTTAAAATATTAAATTTTTGAGTCAGGGGCAATAAATGCCTTTTTTTTCTCCTTATTTTCTAATATGAGCTATGTAAACATAATTTCTAAATTCCACCCTATACCATTGAGCTAATTGCATAAAAACATTATTGTGTTGGTACGCTTGAACTTTTTCCTGAATTATTACAGCAATTTTAAAATTTTCCATTTTGAGCCATGGGACCATAAGTCTTTATTTTCTTATATGAGATTTATAAATATAAAACGTATACGCACCTATACCATTTATATGAATGCATATCAAATTATTGAGATTTTGAGATCATGAACTAAAGATTTCTAAATTATTCAAACCATTTTAAAATATTACATTTTTAGCCAGGGGAACTAAATTCGTTTTTTTTTATTTTTATATATGAGCTTGTTAAATTTAATTTTAAACAGAGCTAATAGAGGGTTTGGGTAGAATTTTAATCAAATAAAAGGAGCGACATTACATTTTGTGTGTGGACATAAGAAGTTGATTTAATACAACAATTCTAATATATTCCTATTGTGGCCGTCGGCCCCAAACTCGTTATACCCCTTATGATAAAAGTTGGTGAATTGAGGTGCGATCGCCTGCTAATGCTTTCTAAATGAGTACAGCCATTTTAACACTTTGCGTCTATGGCGGGTAGCCCTTACTTTGATTTTTTCTAAAATGAGTTATTTAAGTATAATTTTCAAAAGAACTAATGTCTTGGTGGATGAAATTTTAATCAAATAAACATAACGCTATATCAATGTGTCTGACATAATATGTAAGTTTATGTATTAGTATAACAATTTTACAATATTTCGTTTGGTGTAACGGCCCCTATTTTGTTTATATTTACGAACTGAGCTTTGCATATATATATATATATGTGATCAAACGCCACAAAAATATATTTTTTGTTAAATCCAAGCTTCTCACATGGACAGTTGTATGTGGCCTACTCACATGGGCAGCTGTATTTGGGCTACTCACATGGGCAGCTGTATGTGTCATGCTCACATGGACAGTTGTATGTGGCCCGCTCACACGGTCAGCTGTATGTGGCCTAATCCCATGGGCAGAAGTATGTACAATCGATCTTTATATCACGTTAAATGAGTTATAACTATAGGTAAAAATAGCACACACTATGTAACTATAATTTACACATACGATCATGTAAATATGATATTTCAGTACATGTTCTAATTTATTCAATCTTTTTTGGTTCATATTTATGTATTTTTTCTTTGTAAATAGGTTTGTTGTACATAATACAACATTTTTTGTTAAATCATTATTAAAAAAAAAAATAATACAAGATAAAGAAAAAGTCTTTAAAAAGAAAAAGTTAATGTGCAATGAATGTTGGAGTTACCTTACTACCAATTGTAAATATTAATACAAAGAATGTTGAACTTTTCGTTTCAATCAAGTCATTTTTCAGTTTTATAAGTTTTTTATAAGCCTGCAAAGACGATTTCTTTTGCATAGTAAAAAAAATTGATTATTTTTTTTTTTTAAATACTTTTTATGAGATGAAATTGAGACATGTGGGACATGTTTATTTCATTTTTGTTACAGTTGTGTAATTTTTAAACTATTTTAAATAAAAATTATCATTTAGAATTCAATAAAAAAAAATAATATTACATTTAATCTTATATCATGATTATTGTTTAAGAAACTAATAAATGTCAAATTGAAAGGGAATTTATGTATTACAAAATATGCATAACTTGCATTCCGTTTCTTGATTCCTGTGTTTAGGGATGCATTTGCAATGAACTGCTAGAAAGCTCAACAGTCTCAACTGTTAAAATAAGTTAAATCATAGCACCACCTCACATGTAAGACACAATTGACCATTATTTTTAATATCTGTTAGCAGTAATCACACTACCAAATTAGATTAATTTGTGTTACAATATTTTGAAATCACACACAGAATTATTGAATTCAATCCCTACTTGTAATGAATCCAACGTCATTATGCTTTACTCTATCTCGCTGACTCCACTCTCCCCAAATACGTGTCTTTCTGTATAGAAATACCACTTCTATCTCACTGTTTGGAAATAGGCATTTTTTATCCTTCTATTGGCTGAAGAATTGTGTAGCTTTTAAAACATGGTATCTTCTTTAGACGTCAAATCAGGTCCTTCAATTAACAGAGCCTCGTCATCAAAGTACAAAGAATCATTCATTGATCAGCATGTTGGGTGAAGTTGATATCGGAAAGGCGTTTATGAACATCCTAATGGAAAGTATAGCAGCTAAAATTATCACATGTTACGTTACATGCGTTTATATGAGATATAAAATATAATTTCTGTATATTCATTATATGTAGTAAATGATGTTATTACTATACATGCGTCATATGAAGTAGAAACGATTAATACATTATATGTGCTATATGAAATAGATGAGATAATTTAATTACATGCTACATTTGAAATTATGAGATAATAATATTAAAGAATTTATGTGAAATAGACGAGCTAATTACACAACATTCTTTATACAAAGTAAAGCATCCTTAACCCAATCGGGACAGTATTCTGCTACTTAATTGTCTGTTCCCTTAGTACTTATGTGTGGCCCTGTTAAAATATTTCAGTGTCAGGGCTGATCTACATAGTGTTGGCATTGTTGGGGCATTAGACAAATGACAGCTGTGCGGACAAATCAGTTCAAGGACTTGCTCAGAGAAAGATTTAGAGATTCGTTTAACATACCATACAAAAGCCAGACAATTGGTTAGTCATTTTGTCAATCTTTAAATAAAATCAAGTCTGCAATTTCCACAATTTCTTTTTAAGTGTCCATTACATCCAACACAGCTACTAATAAATTATTGCAGTGACATGTTTGTTTTGAAGTAGCAGGAAGCCTAACCATCATTAGTTCCATAAATAGCACCTCTGTGGAATCTCGACCCAAAAAGATAGATATGAAGACTAAAGAAATGAACACCAGGTCCAAGAGAAAATGACTCGTGAAAACTGAGATCTGTAAATAATGGCCATTTGTCATTCAAGGCGACGGGGAAATCAATGTTAGAAATTTTGTTTTCTGTAACCATAGCAACGTCACGGTTGTTGACCAGCAGGTCAAAACACAAAAACATTTAGAATCGGCAAACAATACGATAAAGCACTAACATATAACTCTGCAATAAAACTCTGATACATAACCCTAAAACAATAACGCTGTCATATATTTCTGACATATAATAACCTCATAAATAACTATTTCATGTATCTCTCACATAAAACAAAGCATTTAATTTGGTATTCTTCTTTCTTCGCTTACAAAAATGACGAACGCTTTTACTTGAGTAGTAGCCTTGACTTGATTAGCAGCCTTGACCTGAGTAGTGGCCTTGAGTTGAATAGTAGCGAAGATATGAGACGTAGACCTTACCTGAGTAGTAGCCTTGACTTGAGTAATAGCCTAGACGTGAGTAGCAGGGTTGACTTGAACTATATATTTTTTAACTTTGGGATTATTGCCTAAATTCTCTCGTCACTGTCTATATGTTTCAATGGCACGACTAAGTCAAGACCAGGATGAAGCGAATGACCAGCAGTGTTTCTTGTTTTTCCCCTGTGCTTCACAAAGCTGGAGTTGTCGGAATATGTATTGTGTGACTGTAATACCGCGAGAGTGACTCCATGTATTTAACAGTTTCACAAAACTCTGATATATGACAGTTTCACAAAACTCTTACATATAACAGTTCACAAAACTCTGACATATTACACTTTCACAAAACTCGGACATATTACACTTTCACAAAACTCTTACACATAACAGCTTCACAAAACTCAGACTTATAACAGTTTTACATAAATCTGACGTATAACAGTTTTACATAAATATGACATATGTCTATGATATCTAACCAGTAAATAACCTT
>CAXITT010000953.1:0-14019 GCA_964033795.1 Lymnaea stagnalis
GTGGTCAGTAAAGTAACTTCATTTGGTGGTCAGTAAAGTAACTTCATTTGGTGGTCAGTAAAGTAACTTCATTTGGTGGTCAGTAAAGTAACTTCATTTGGTGGTCAGTAAAGTAACTTCATTTGGTTACACTCGTTCGTCTCTAACTTTTATCAATAACGCCTCCCATTTGTAACGGTTCCCATAGAATGTCATTAAATTCTTCAATCACGCAACGATAAACTCACTCATCAAGGCGTTCTAACGTGTTTCAAAGACAATGCATGCATACTTACATTCACATACCTCCTTCCATGTGATAGATAATAGCCACAGATAATCTACATTCCTTGGCTTCCTACTTCCCCCACGATAGGTAAATCTTTTGAGTCCACTTCTTTTTCAAAACACTTTTCCTCTTTTCAATTGTTCAATTCTTAGTCTGAAGTTTGAACACAAAATTCTATTTTTATAAAGAACGTTACCTGAATGCAAATTTAAATTTTAAGGCTTGTTTATTATCTTATAGTTTTAAATTATAATTCTCTAATTAGAGTGTCTTTGGTGCTTATCTTTTACATGTGCATTTATCTTGGATTTCATAGCAACGCATTATGACACTATAGTTAAATGACACATATTGGTGGATGACTCCGTAGTTAAATGAATTATTTTGGTGGATCAAACTGCAGTTAAATGCAATATATTGGTGAATGGCTCTTAAGTTAAATGACATACATTGGTGGTTGAGTCTGCAGTTAATTGACTTATATTGGTGGATGAACTCTATAGTTAAATGACATATATTAGTGGATGACTCTAGTATGAGTCTCCTGATAAAACAAATATACTTAATAACAAACACAAGGAACATGCTTATCAATATATTAAAGTCATAATCGATATGATTAAAACGATATAATTTCAGTGTTTTTCAAATGTTTTTTTACGTATTAAAATGTATTAAAGTAAAACGATCTACGTCCCACAACTCACTTGCTAACTTTGCAGTACTAAGTGAGCTAACGTTAAGATGGCAAAGTAAAGAATCAATAATATAATTCGTGAAAAACTCCATTTTGCAAAGACAAACCAAGACTTTGACATTAGTAGACATATAGGTGATCGTTAGCTATGTCTACAACTGCTAAAAAGAACATGTAATGACACATCAAGACTTTGACATTAGTAGACATATAGGTGATCGTTAGCTAAGTCTACAACTGCATAAAAGAACATGTAATGACACATCAGGACTTTGACATTAGTAGACATAGAGGTGATCGTTAGCTGAGTCTAAAATTGTATAAAAGAACATGTAATGACACATTAAGACTTTGACATAGAGGAGATCGTTAGCTTAGTCTACAACTGTATAAAAGAACATGTAAGGACACATTAAGACTTTGACATTAGCAGACATAGAGGAGATCGTTAGCTAATTCTACAACTGTATAAAAGAACTATTAATGACATATCAAGACTTTGACATTAGCAGACATAGAGGTGATCGTTAGCTAAGTCTACAACTGTATAAAATAACATGTAATGACACATCAAGACTTTGACATTAGTAGTAATAGTGGTGATCGGTAGCTACATCTACGATTGCATAAAAGAACATTTAATGCCACATCAGGCTTTTGATATTAGTAGATATAGCGGTGATCGTTAGCTAAGTATAAATTTTACAAAGTACAATTTAATTACATAGAAAGACTTTGACATTTGTGGACATAGATTTGATCGGTAGCTAAGTCTTCAACTGTATAAAATAACATTTAATGACACAACAGGACTTTGACTTTAGTAGACACACAGGTGATCGTTAGCTAAGTCTACAACTGTAGAAAATAACATTTAATGACACAACAAGACTTTGACATTATCTAAGTTCTTCTTCTTCTTCTTTATTTTTAAGGGCCCACGATCAATGAATTGATCATTCTGGCTCCTATTTTATTATTATGGCTACTTTATTTTATTATTTAAATTATTCTATGTATCTGCTTTGGATCCAATCTCAAATATTTGATTTTATGAAAATATTCTTTATCATGTATGAGGAAATTTAGTCATAACAAAATGTAACACATAACCAGTTCACTTAAACTTTTTCTGCTTATGCTATAAGCGAGGCATCTCCATAACAATGAACGCTTGTTGTGTGAAACATAATACCTAAACAGGCACAAGTTTGATACTGCAGCATCATAATCATAATGGCTATTCAACACACATACATTCCCCGTCGTTTCCCCTCCCTCATATGTCAGTATCACAGTGCCAGCGAGGCCCATGCGAAGATCAGGAGAAAGCCGCCATAGGGTGTCACTTTCCGAATGGCCATGTTGTTGGTGATGGCGTGATAGTAGCAGCTCCCGCAGAACAGGACTATCCCTGTGGTCATCAGCGTCCCACTCAGAACAGGCTTCCTGGCAAAAGGGACGGCTAGCAGCGCTAATGTGTGGATGAAATGGTACTTGCTGGCAATCTCAAATGTATCTTTAAGCTTGGGATCAACATCTTTATGCCTAAAAACATGAGAGCCGTAAGCACCCAGTGCTACCGCAATAGCTCCGGAAATTCCAGCAAAGCGGACAAAAAGTCTTGTGGAAGGTGGTAGACCAATCATTTGCACCTGGTGAATTATAAGTTGCCTTATCATATGTATCACTGTGTCAGTTCTCTATTAAATAGACACGTTATTACAATATTACCGTATTCCAATAACTCAGCAAATTTACTTATAATCAATGGTGTCTATAACTATATGTGTTCATTTCTGTGTTCAATAATTATATTTACTACTGTCTTTGCAATTATTCCACACGTTTGCTAAGAGAAAAATGTATAACAAGTCTTTTCAATTATTTATGTCTGCCTCAACTCCTAACTTATATCTTTATATTTTGTATCTTATTAAATCAATTTAAAATAAGATAGGCCATACTAAGTTTATACTTATAAAATGCAATGACACTTTTTTAAATTAAGTTATAGACATGTAGAAAACATGCCATGTAGATAATTTAAAATAGAAAAAAAAAAGCTTAAAAACTTTAAAAGTGGGTGTACATGTATTTTAGGATATTAAAATCATAGTTTTATAAAATTGTTTTAAAATCAGTGGACAAAAATAATCATGATTTGAGGCGATATTATTTTTCCTTTTAAACAGACTTTTAGTAAAAAATGACATTACAAATATGAGAATATAAATGTCTTTCAAAATAATTAAATATATTCACCAAACGGATATAAAGAGGTAAATAATTAAATCCCTTGATATAATTATATTTTTTTTAATTATTTTTTTTTTAATCAACGTCCCAAGTAATTAAAAAAAAAAAATTAATAACACGGTATTAAACGACGAAGTATTAAATATGTGTTTAAATTATATTTCATACTAAGCATGTCGCTTTTATAGTACGGATAGCAGTTAAATATAAATTATTTAATGTCATTTTTCTTTCGAATATAAGTTATAATCATAGTTTTAAATGTACTTCATTCGATGTTTGTTGAGCTAGACAGAATAAACACTTAAAAATTGATATTTCATATTTTTACAAATGTAAATTAACAGAACTATACACATAGTAATGATGTATCAATTGTAGTATAATAATAGTGATAATAATAAAGTTCATTTCAAAAACACGCTTCATCCCCAAAGGCTCGAAGCGTGATACAAAGTCAACAAAATACAAATCTATAATTTACCACATTTAAAACAAACGCAACACTACAAAACTAATTACTAGCATACAATTGCAAAGTCTTTCTAGCTATTTCAACCCCAAGCAACACATCCATTATGCCACCACTCTAGCAGTGAATGTGTAAGCGAATTATTTCAGATTCATGCGAAAAGACTGAAAATGTTTGAGTAACACTCATGGATATCTTGGAATACTGTTCACATTTAAACTGGTTTACACAGATGAAGTTCTAAGTGTGTCTACATTGGGTTTGACCTATGACGTTCTAAGTGTGTTTACATTGGGTTAGATTGATGAAGTTCAAATTTTGTTTACATTGGGTTAGACCGATGAAGCTCTAAGTGTGTATACAATGGGTTAGACCCATGGAGTTCTAAGTGTGTCTACAATGGGTTATACCGATGAAGTTCTAAGTGTGTCTACAATGGGTTAGACCGATGAAGATCTAAGTGTGTCTACAATGGGTTAGACCGATGAAAATCTTCGTATGATCGAGATTTTTACATTAATAATAACAACAACAAAACAAACAACAAAAAACACCAAACAATTAACATTTTATGAATTAAAATGCGATTAAGTTTAAATTATTTTAAGACTGACATTATTAAGTCGTGCACGTGCTAGAGTGTGTTTAACATCCACTAAGTCTTTCAGTGTCAAGTCGTCGTACAATATTTAATAGTACATCATGTTTAAAAGTCACTAATAGCTTAACAGTTGCATTGTTCATTTCAGTGATTTAAGGACCACACTTGTTTGTATTTATTATTTTTAAATCAACTCCTAATGTACATTTATCAATAACTTGATGCTTGTGTATGAATGGATTCCGAGAAGATACAATGGTGTGTTTCAATGAAACAAATATACACGTCTCTCTCGTTTTCAAAAATTATTTTAGTTAAAAGATGACCTACATATTGATTGATTGCTCTCTTATTAAACAAGAAAATTAGTAATAACATTCATATTTGTGTTAAATCCAGAGGCATCGGCACTGATATATACAAAAAAAAAATTGGCAAAAATATTGAAGGTAATGTGTATGTTACTTTGTAATGCTAGATGTCTTGCAGCTCGTAAAATGTTACAATTAAAATTGTTATAAATTTAAAACCAGTAATGAGTGGCTATCTCCTGTTCTAAAAGACCTAATTTAGTATGATTGGCTATTTCCTGTTCTAAAAGACCATATTTAGTATGAGTGGCTATATATACCACTATCTTTCTTTGGGTGGCAAGCAATGCATGCTGGGTTCTAGTTGGTTAGGGCCGGGGGACGGCTGTGCCATGCAGGTGGGAGGAATGGCTAATAATTTGACTACTATAACACTCTTCTCGCAGGCACTCCTCAAAACCAATTAGACAAACTTTAGAAGGCACAGAACTCAGCATGCAGACTCATTTTTAAATCAAAGAAACATGACCACATTCAACCACACATGCGGCAACTCCACTGGCTTTCAATATCCTCTCGCATCAAGTATTAGTCTGCCAATCTATGCTTCAACTCGTTCAATGACCCTCACTTTCCTGTCTATCTCTCTGAATTGTTGCTTCCTTACATCCCCACAAGACAACTACGCTCTTCCATTGACAATAGAACCCTCTCAATTCCAAGAACCAAAACTAAGACCATCGGTTAACGCTCCTACTACTTCCATGGGCCCACGTGCTAGAACCTGCTCCCCTTCCATATCTGTCATTGTGAGAACTCGTTTACTTTTAAAAAGTCCCTTAAAACCCATCTGTTTAGGTTCGCCTATGACCTGTTATGTTTAATGCCACATCAGAACTTTGATATTAGGAGATATAGCGGTGATCATTAGCTAAGTCTACAAATGTACAAAGGACTATTTAATTACACATTAAGACTTTGACATTAGTAGATATAGAGGTGATCGTTAGCTAAGTCTAGAAATTTTTAAAATAACATTTAAGGACATTTAATACTTTGTCAATAGTTTTTAATTATAGTTTGGATTATTTTCGATTACAATCCAGCAGAAATCTAATACAAACGTTTCATTGAACTAACATTTCGATTGTCATGGCAAATCCTTTTTTTTTTTTGGTATACATTGTAGAAACAAAAAATTCTTCTTACACCTTCTTCAATTCTTTCTACGGAATATTGGAAATGTAGACTTTATTTGCATAAGGTTTCCCTTACATAAAATCCCAAAGTAATAAATTTAGAATTTCTTTTGTAATAAAACATATATATAGGTGTGTATGTACGTATGTATGTATGTCCCGAATTCGCTCCTACAAAATACATGCGATTGCAATAAAACTTTGGAGAGTTTTCCAGAAGCCCTTGCGATTATCTCAGTCATAACAACCCCTTTAAAATATTCCAATTTTTGGCCGTTGGCACTTAATTCCATTAAGGGAGATAAACACTCTGCCAGGTGGCTTAACTACTATTAGTATTAATATTTTCCAGAGAGTTTAGCGTCAGAGAACAAGATTTTGTGACAAGATTATAACAAAGGCTATCACAAAAGTCTTCGAAAACTGCTCACTTACTTGGCCTATATTTCCAAAATATTACATTTCAATTATTCCTAGGCAAATCTTAACAGTAATATTTATATCATATTTTATTTTAAATGTTTCAATAATAAAATGCTGAAACATAGATTAATTCAATTCCTTCATTTGTGATATTTATTTTGATTTATCATTATGATGCTCATCATTGTTTTTATAGTCAAAGGTGATTAATCTTTAATAATCCTTGGTAATGGTACTATTTCCATTATTACTTTTGTTTAATTTTTAGACACATTTAATAGACCGGCTAAAAAAAAAACCCACCAAGTAGGTTGATGAACGAAATAATTACATCATCATCGAGGAAAGACTAATGTGTTGGTACTAGGTAAAATATTAATACATCTGTTTATGAAAACACAAAAAATTAGTATGACGATAATAGTGTGCTGATATTTTATAGCATTAATAAATGATATTGAGACGACAATTGGCTGTATTAGAGCCATAATATTTATTGTTGGCATTATCAAGTTTTATGTTCTAGGTTGTAATTATAGTATAAAAGCAAAGGGCAAACTAGTGCTTATTTTTCATGAATTTAGCCCCACCAAATCTCCACCGGTTTATTTTTTCTCTTGCCATACTACTTTAAAAACAATGTAAGGAAATGTAAATTACTTTGAAATCAAAATTTTAAAAGCCAAATTATTAATTAGATGATTATTTATTAATGTTCACAATGATCTTATGTTTTAAAAAGAATGTAAATATTAATATTTTCCATATCGATGTTAGTGGAATGTATTGTCGGTCGGTCTCTAACTCTTACAAGATTAGCTTTAAATGTATGCACAATCTCATATAGCTCTATGCATCATTTAATTGTTTGTTTATGACAATATAATCGTTTGATTTAATAAAATATATTTTTGTCTTATTGCCCTCATTTCCCGTAGGGAACTATACTTGAAGAGATGCCTGAAAGAAACACTGACAGAGAGAAGCAAGAATAACATGATTTTATAAATACTTTTATTTCAACTATAACATTTCATGAATTCTTTGACATCCTGTTATCCTGTTTTTGGGGGGAAATCTAACTTTCGCAAATAACACTTAAGTTATTAACTTGTCTCTATTTCTTGTCCTCTTTGCATCTGTCCCGTTTGTAGTGTAATTGTCTTGGCCAAAAAGTTATTGTCCTACTATATTTGTTCTTATTTCAATCTGCCACATACTTTGTTTCACTATTTTCTTTTTTATTTAAAGAAGTTGTATATAAATGATATTCAAGGGAATCAATCGATTTCACTTTCTTAATATTTTTATTGATATCGTTAAGGAGTTTTATGAGAAATTTTTATTATTTCTTTCATGAATTAATAGTTTTTTTTTACGCTTTATACTTATGTTGCAAATATCTTCAAATATTTATAATAGAATTATTTTTTTTTTCAATATTTTATATTTTGGAGATACAAACTTTAAACCTACATTTTAAAAAGACATTGATGTACTATTCATTATTCATAACCAATGTCAGTACCAGTTTCTTTCCTTACTTTAAGTAGATAATTATATTGAGAGCCGTAGTCTACTTGAATTCGCTCCCTAAATCTAGGGACATAAGACAAATTTAATTCATTCGGCTATGATATAACACAAAACCTTAAAATAAAATGTCATTTTCCATCTATGCAAAGCACTAATAACATAAGTACAACATTTTTCCAGAATTTTATCCATGGGGGGAAGCATTGCAGAATTTGTTTGTGTAAAGTGGCACTACTAGTAGCAATGAGCGTACCAGATGAATGAATTTCAAAATATATAAATATTTCGGGTTTTGTTAAAAAGTCACTTTAACCTTTTGGTTTCAGCTTCCATTTAATTTGAAAGTCACTTGAAGCTTTTTAATACGGCTTCGATTTATACGAAAGTCATTTTTAACTTTCTCCTTAGTTTCTATTTCGGCCGAAATGAGAAAATCACCTTTGGTCGGTCTCTATCTCTAACAAGATTAGCTTTGAATATATGCACAATCTAATATATTCAGGGGCGCATGAATAGTGTGGAGATAGCCTTGATAGTATTTAATGGTTAAAAATATTGGGTTTGAGGGTTGAAAATGGGGGGGGGGCGGGGGTTGCAAAAAGTAATCTTGTTCTTTGACGCTAAACTCTCTGGAAATTATATCGCCACCCATGGCAGCACTAATAGGAGTTAAGCCACCTGGCAGTGTATTTATCTATCTTAATGCAATTAAGTGCGAACGGCCGAAAATTGGAATCTTTTAAAAGGGTTGTAATGACTGAGATAAATGCACGGGCTTAAGAACAACTAATCAAAGTTTATTGCAATCGCATGCATTTTGTAGCATTGAAAAACACATGGCCAATATTATCAGATCTCAGTTTTAAAGTGTCATTTACTTGTAGACGTTGTGTTCATTTCTTTAGTCTTCATAACCATCTTCTTGGGTCGGGAATTCACGGTAGTGCTATTTATGGAACTAATGGTGGTTGGGCATCCTACTCTTCAAAACAAACACATCACTGCAATAATTATTAGTAGCTGAGTTGGATGTGATGGACACTTAAACATACAATGTGAGAATAGTGGTCTTTATTTTAATTAACGATTGCCAGAATCACTAACCCATTGTCTGGTTATTGTATGGTATATGCAACGAATCACTTAAGCTTTTTCTGCGCCAGTCTTCGAACTCCCAAGTTTCTGAATCATTGTATGATGTGTACAACTACCGTCTTAATATTTCTATGGGCAAGTCTTGGAACTGCTTTGTCCGCACCGCTGTCATTTTCCCACTGTGCCAACCATGTCATGCACGTACATGTAGATCAGCCCTGACACTGCAAGAGTTTAACAGTGCAATATATAAATATAAAGTAAACAGACAATTTAATGGCAGAGATGCATTCGAGATTGGTTTAAAAATTATTTACTTTGATGTGAATTCAATTAGCAAAACGCTTATCAATGAATTCTTTTTTGTACTTGGATGACGTCACTCTGTTCATTACTTTACATTATGTGTAGTCACAGCTTTAAATAAGGCACGATACTCCTCTATAAGTATGTATATTATCGGTTTACTGTCAAAGCATTTCATTCATATCGTTGCAGTTTGATAACAAAAGGAGAAAGGTAAATTGTGTTCCAATGTTTGTTCACCTTCTGACACTATTGTCACCGTAATGAACAAAGATAATCAACGTCATCAAAAAATAAAACAAAATTGCAACCAAACGCTGATATAAGTCTCATGGTGAGATGATTAGTCACACATTTAATAACATAAAAAGCTTGTTTTAAACAGAGTGGCACTATGTTAAAGAGCTATACTCTACAACACAGACTCATAGAGTTTTATAGAAACAACCCAAACCAACATAACAATTCAACATTTGCACATCTTTACTCATCCCCGGTAAACTTCACTCAAACATTTGCTTAAAATATTGTTTGCTTAAAAATAGTTAGTTTGGGATTTTGTATGCGTTAAAATTATCTTTTAAATTTAGCCATGAGGTAAACGATTGATTAATGAAGAAAATAGAACTTATGGACAATTGACATTGTATGCATGTTATTTAAGTTACAAAATTAATAACAGCTATAAATAAATTTTCATCTTTAAAATCTTGATAATGTTCCTGGAAATAAACTCCTTTAAAATGTTACAATAAAGTTGTGTCACTTTTAAGTAACTTTTCCTTGCTTTCGAAAAGAATTTAGAAAATAATTAATGTAATGATGTATATTTAGTCTCACCTGCAAACATGTGACTGAGGCTTGCTTCAAATATCTAATCGCGTAGTGTATGATAATTGAGTTACACCTGAAGGGCGTCCAGGTACATCGAAAAATATTTTTCATCAAAAATACATATGTATATATGCATATTATAGTATCTAAGCAAGACGCGATTTGGAAAAACGAGTTTTGATGATGGTGTGTTCCTTAATTTCAAGGTAGTTGCTCTGTTTGGCTGTGGGCATCCATGGTCAGTGTCAAAATAATTATATTCGCCAAGTAGGCGTTGTCTAGACAGACATCCGAATGTGGCATGAACAGTTTCAACAAGTCAAATTTATTAAGTATATCGAGTGTGGCGTAATTAGTTAACAACAACTAAAATTTAATAAGTATAATGAACGTTACGTGACCAGTTTCAACTAGTAGCATTTCCACTGGATAAAGTTTATGACTAAATTTTAATGACCTAATTTTAGTTGGTACTGATGATTCCTATCAACAACTGAAGTAAGGGGTTATTTATAGTGGATGTAGACGGGCTGTCATTGGTGGATATATGGGGTTGGTATGGTGGATGTAGGAGGGATGTCATTGGTGGATGGATGAGTTTGTTTATAGTGGATGTAGGTGGGATGTCATTGGTGGATGGATGGGGTTTACATAACGGATGTATGTTTTTGTCAATAATGGATGTATGGGAAGTAGGATTGTCAGTAATGGATTAACTGCGCAATTAATAATAGATCAATTGGCTTCTATAATGTATGCAATGAGCTCTCAATGATAGATCTATTGGCATTACATAACATATGTAGGGATCTGTCAATAATGAATCAAGTGCGCTGTTAAGAACATATTTAGTCGCTGTCAATAATGGATGAAATGACCTGTCAATAAGTCAATAATGGATGAAATGACCTGTCAATAATGGATGAAATGACCTGTCAATAAGTCAATAATGGATGAAATGACCTGTCAATAAGTCAATAATGTATTTAGCAAGATGTAAATTATATAAGGAGAGGTAATTTTTGCTAAAATGTGAGAATCAGTGATTAATAAATTAAATAAGTGGACCAATATTAATTTGTTTCTTTGATTAAACATGTTGAACTGTGCTGTTCTTATTTGATATGTTTATAGACCAACGATGTGTCAATTTTCGAATGAAAAAAAGAAGAAGATGTCTAATCATTCATGTGAATGGCGTCATCAAGTATGTTAATAAGAATTTAATTCAAGACAAGCCGTCACCCTTGTGTCATAGAAATGGCAGCAAGTCATATTTCTCTCATCAACAATAGAAAACTCAGTGTGACTATGTTTGTTTGGTTGATTGTGTGAAAATATGGTAACAAATCACAAGAACAACAAACAATGGATCACAACCAAATTTAACATAATCTTTCATCCTAGCCTATAGATTATTTCCAGACCTATAGATTCTTCCTGCTGAGTTTAAACATGATCACATTATCACTAAAACTGGCTTTTAACCATCGTTAGGTAAAATAACAATACTGGATATTTTAAGTGATGTCGAGGATCGGTCAAGTAAAGTTAATTTGAAGTGAATTCGAGGAACGGTGAAGTAAAGTTAGTATGAAGTGACCTCCAGGAAATGTCCATTCAAGTTAATTTTTGAGTACGCATTTTTAGTTAGCCTATGTCATAATGGTGCACTTTTAAAAATTTGAAGTGAATTCGAGGAACGGTGAAGTAAAGTTAGTATGAAGTGACCTCCAGGAAATGTCCATTCAAGTTAATTTTTGAGTACGCATTTTTAGTTAGCCTATGTCATAATGGTGCACTTTTAAACAACTTTAAAGCAAGGTGCATTACGTTCAGTTGTGTGTATGTCACTTCATTCTTCACAAGAACATGCTCGATGGGGTTTTAATGTCAGTTTTAAATTTAACTTCAAATGATGTGAGTCTGTATTGTATTTGTTTTTTGTATGTCACTTTTTTGTAAAAAATATACAAATAATGGAACTATTAAGACCTTATTTTGTTGAAAATATACAGGATATTATATATTTATAAACTAGAGGGCTTCTCAAATACGCTATCTATTACATTTTCAACCAATTTTAATTTAAAACTTTAATCTTTTTTTTAAACTTTACTTTTTACCTAAATAATTATCTTATGACACTTAAATAAAACATTTCATAAAGAATCCCTACCTGGGACCACCCTTAAATGGGCCCAAACCTAACTGGACCCACCCCTAACTGGGCCCACCCCTTACTGGGCCAACCTCTAACTGGGACCACCCCTAACTGGGCCCACCCCTAACTTTGCCCACCCCTAACTGGGGCCTTCCCTAACTGGGCCCACCCCTAACTGGGCCCACCCTTAACAAGGCCCACCCTTAACTGAGTCCACCCCTAAGTGGGCCAAACCCTAAATGGGACCACCCCAAACTGGGCCCACCCCTAACTGGACCCACCCCTAACTGGGACCCACCCAACTGGGACCAACCCTAACTGAGACCACCCCTAATTTGGCCCAAACCTAACTGGGACAACCCCTATCTGGGACCAACCCTAACTTGGACCATCCCAAACTGGGCCCAACCCTAACTAGGCCCACCGCTAACTGGGACCACCCGTAACTGGGCCCACCCCTAACTGGGCCCACTCCTAACTAGGACCACCCCTAACTGTGCCCAACCCTTACTAGGCTTAAATAATTATATTTAGTCTAATTTTGTGACAATTAAAAAAAAACAAAAAACGTTTTATAAAGAATCCCTACCTGGGCCTAACCCTTACCGGGCCCACCCCACAACTATTCTCGACCCACCCAAGCCCGCCCCGACATTTCTTTAATGCAAAATGTCTAGAGGTGGGCACTTTGTTTTGACAGTTGTATTATTGAAATCATGATTACATCATTGCGACATTTCTTAATATTTTCTGAGTCTATAATTCTGTGATTTTCCTAAAATGTTTTTGAATATTAATTAAAGTTATTTTTGAAAATTCTTAAAAGTTTCCAATGTTTGTAGAAGATTCTACACCGTATTTTATTTTAAAATTCCAAATCTCTACCACAAGTCTTACCCTGTACTTCAAGCTTCTATGTAAATAGTTTCATCTTGGAAAAAGTGGTAGTTATATGTTTTGTAGGAATAACGTGGTAAACATTGGTTTTGTTGGCAAAACGTGATAAACATATTTTGTGTTGTCATAACGTGGCAATTATATTTTGTTGTCATAACGTGGCAAACATAGGTTATGTTCTAAGACTACTTTTATTGGTAGGTATAGGTGGATAACTCTTTCATACGTTTATAACCTTCTCGACTCTAGGGCTAGCCCTTGTTTGATTTTATTATTTGCTTGTGTCTAGAGATAAATCTCGTATGAATTTATGACCTGCTTATGTCTAGGGATACATCTCGAATGATTGTATCACCTGCTTGTATCTAGGGATACATCTCGTATGATTGTATCACCTGCTTGGATAATGATCCTTAATTCAGCTGTAAACTTGGGGTGTTTTCTTACACTCTGGCAAATATGGCAATAGGCAACCAGGCGATATTAATTGTAAAAATAACCTTATTAGTCTTCACCACACAAACATCCAAAGTAAAGAGAACATTATTAATTTTAATAAGTATAAAAATAATAAACTTTATTTAAAAATGACACTTCAACCTCAAAGGCTCAAAGCGCGGTACATAGTCTAGTAGAGTAAAAGACAAATGAAATAATCGATAATATACCTCATTGAAATACACAATGCAACGTTACAAAAAACTATATACGAAAATACCCATTCTAAGTCTTTCATATCTTTCAACCATAAACAACACTGATAAAAACACAGCTACAAGATTATATGGACAGCATAACTCCAGCAGGTGTTTGCGAGGGTGAAATGTCTTTTAATCAGTTTTGAAAGACTCAAGTGACTGGCTGTTTCTGAGAGCGACAGGCAGGGTGTTCCAAATTGTTGGGACAGCAAATTCGAAAGTATGCCCCTAGTATGTCTCAAGGCGAACACGTTGTATC